>LUCG01283377.1:0-12774 GCA_001633085.1 Carthamus tinctorius | reverse complement strand
TAGGGGTTAAACCATTTTTAAGTACAAAGTTTAGGGGTTAAATCATATTTTACCCTATTTATTTTGTATTAATAAATATCCCACTTTTGGGCTAGGGCCCAAGGTGAAGGCCCAAATAATTGATCTCAGCCATGTTTAGGAATCTCTAATAAATAGATAAATAAATAAATATCTAGCAAGATCTTTTTGACACAAATGATGCATTTGTTCTTTTTTAGCCAAAATCGATATCTTTGTTACGAGAAGGACTTTTAAGAAAGCGAGATGACAAAATAATTGAATCGGAAACAAAGATATCGAAGAGATATTTCGATGAACTTGTATAAGTTGCATACTGATACATATCTATTCTGTTAAAAGAGTAAAACATACGTTATTATATAAAAATGACATATATTTATTTTGATTTTTGAGAATTCAAAGTCGATTTAAGTAGAAATGAGACTGATATAAGTGATAGAATTTTACTCTGAAATCCCTCATATAGGTCTCTATTGTTAAATATTTTGTCATTTAAGAGTTTAGACTAGCAAATTGTTTACATTAAGAAGTAATAATGAATAGAGTACTAAAAGTATTATTCAATTGGTGCAAGAAATACATGACATTAAATTAAACATCCATCCGTTAACTCCTTTAAAATATAAAATGGCAATAATATTACTGAAGTAATTCTCTTATTTGACCCTCATATTTCAGAGATATATTAACCATGCACGTGTGGGAGTTAACAGACGGAATTTGACTTCCGTTAACGGGAGGAACCAAAACCAAGTATTTTTGCATACCATATGAGTTTTCTTGTAATAAGAATTAATATTGAAAGAACCAAAATCAAGAAAAACAACAAACCTTAGTGAGGAAAAGTCATTGAGGAAAAGTCATTTGATTTTTATCAGTCATTAGCATTTTAGTATGATTGTGATTTACTTGTTATCAGCGTTCTCGAGTTCTTTTTTACGAAAGCTACGAACGGAAAGTAGGAGAGAAAAAATTGTCGTGTTCTTTAGTTCCCTAGGGAGGGAAAGGAAAAGGGAAAAAGATAAAATCGATTTTCCCCCAAATATGGGAGGAACGGAAAGGAAATAAAATAAATTATATTTCATCGTAAAACAAATAAGGATGCATTTCAGCATCTGTAAAAGGATATATTTATTTCATTTTCTTCCATTCAATCTCAAGAACATAAGTAAAAACATCTCTTCCCTTCTTTTATGTTCTTTCCGCTACCCTGTCTTTCTTTTTGTTCCTCCCAAAATTCAAGAACACAATGATATAAAACAAACATAAGTGAGTTAGGAAGTGTAAAGCGCATACTTACAAATGTTACGTCTTTTACCATGGATCACCGAGGGTTCCTAAGGGGTTGCACCCTATTACAGGGTCCTCGGTGGCGCCAACGATGTCCAAGGGCCAGAGCCTCTCGGTACTCAAAATTTCAGAAGGTCAGAAACCTTCTTAAAAATATAAGGAAACTTAGTGAAATTGCATAAGTATAGTTCTAAGAAAGTGGACTCAAAGCCTTTGATATTCCTAGGTGTTAAGAGTGCCTCTGGTCCTTATGATCAGAGCATCTGGACCTATGTGGCCTCTGGTCCTTACGACAGAGCCTCAAGACTTGTTCTAACATGTTGCTTCTGACTGGGGCCTCTGAGTTAGCGGTAACTGTTTTATAATCTTATCTATTAACAGTTACATTTTAACTGCTCAAAACCGTTGATATCTTGTATAAAATGAAACAAAACTCTAGGTGTATAAACGAGGGTTCTCAATGTTCAATGTAAGATTGGATCCCATGGATTTAACTTGTTTTGCCTTTAAATTGCGTCTAATTTGAAGGACAATATGATATGCTAGTTATTTTGTCATTAAAGAAAAGTTATCATACAACATATAATTATTTTCATTTTTAACATCAAGAAATATTCTTCAAAACACTATTCATGAAAATTATCAACAAAATGAAAAACCCAAAAAGAATCAAAGAAACACTATCAACTTTCACACTTAATTTGTGCAAGTCAAGATGTCTTTGAAGAACCCAAATTCTCTTTCTGATCTATCCTGAAATTCCAAAACTTCCCTTTGGAAGAAACCAAATTCTTTTCACTCAAGAACTCCCACGAAAACCACTTCTCGATCGTCCGATCGACATCGTGCACCACCACATTCGTCCCGTTTCCCGCTCTCGCAAGAACCCCCGCCATATATATCGCCCCCATTCTCCCGGGCGACTCGGGCCCGTCCCCACCGGGCCCATCCACCACAATAACATCCCACTTAGTCTTCACCACTTCCTTCGGAATACCCGTTAACGCGATCTTGCATTTCGACGCCCGCATCCCGGTCCCGGACCGCAACGAGCAACTCGAGTGCGTCCTCGCGTGCTTTAGCAGCTTGTACGCTTCCTTAGCGGATGTCTTGTACCGGATCCGAAAAACTTGTGTCCCGTTCGAATTCCCCTGCATTTTGATCAGCTTTTCGGGTTTGTCCTCGAGGAAAAACGTGGCGCCGCCTTTATTGATGGCGGGTAAGTTGAGGTATTGATCTTCGAGCCCGAAAACGAGAAGATTGCAGGGGGATTTTTGGAGGATGATATCCGAAAGAAACCGGAGCTCTTTCTCGGAAAGGATCTTCTTGGGGGTCGGTTTGATTGCGTTTGGATCGAGATGTGGAGGTGAAACGACGTTCGGGAAGTACGATGTGGTGATCGTGATTCGGAGGACTCTGAAGAGGGAGGCGGCAACTAGGACGAAAATGAGTACGAGGATCGATTTTTTCTTCGTTAGGCCCATCGTTAGCGAAGATTTTCGTCGAGATGGAGGAGGATTTTAGAGGTGATTTTGTGGAGATTATATGGAAGAATGGAAGGTAGCATTTTTGAAACTGATGGTAGATGGAACATTGGAGGGAAGTTAATTTTAATGTATTTGTTTTGGATGAATGAATGAATTTGTTGCATGTATTGAGTGAAAATGAAGGAATGAATGAATGATAATATGTTGCTGTGATTTGAAGCATGGGAAGTGAGTGGTGACCAAACTACTAGTAATTAGATGTGGAGTGACTTGTGACATGCTTCAATAGATCTAGTATTTGGGAAAAAAAAAAATTAGAAAATCAAGAATCTTTAAAGAATTTTACCTTATGTCTCATCCTTACTTTTTTTTAAAAAATCTGTTTGAAGATACTTTCTTACTAAGTAGCCACTTATCAAAAGAAGATTCACCATTATTTATACTTTATAAGTGTAACATTCTTGGCTATGAAAATAGATAGTTAGTAAGTATCTTAAACCTATAAATGCTTACTAGGTAAGAGTCTTTTGCCACTCCCACCAGGTAAGACTCTATGTCCGTTTACATAGTAAACGTTTACTAAACGGTTTTGAAGGGTAGTTCCAACATATATAGTGAAGATTTGGTCCAAGTCTGTCTAGCCGATGTGGGACTCTAACACGTCCCCTCCAACAGAGTGGTAGACATTGGCTCTGATACCATTCAAAAGTGTCATTGAGGAAAGAAGTGGGGTTCCAACATATATAGTGAAGATTTGATACAAGTCTAACCGATGTGGGACTCTAACATTACTAACCGAGCTACACATCAAAAGTAGAAGGAATAACATTTTAAATAAGATATAGAAAGGTTTTGCCTTTTTTTTGTTGTTATTATTTTTAAGTGGATTATTTGGGTGGTTGGAAGAGGATGGTGATTGGTGGTTACAAGGGCTCATTCATTGTAGGCTTTTTAAGGTCAAGAATCTTGGGAGATCTTATTTTTTTCAAATTTCAGTACGGCTGTAAATGGATGTAAAAGCTCGTAGGTTTGTACTCAAGATTTATGGCATCATATTATTAAATATTTACTTTTTGTACAGAAAATTCAGTTTAGCTAGACCTTACAAAAACCGACACGACACGTCGATACGAACTCGACACAAAATAAACGAGTTTGGGTAACAGATTTCAACCCGTTTAAGTAAACGGGTTGATACGATACGACACGAAAATTAAACGGGTAAGGTCAGGGTCAAACATATCAACTCGAAAATGACCCGACTAACCCGTTTATACATATATGTGTGTGTGTGTGTGTGTTTGTGTATATATATGAAGTTTTCTTTTTACCTTTTTACTAATTTACGGTTTATTTGGATATTTAATATAATAATGTTAATGGATTTGGTTCAATCTTATAAGTTTGAATTATAAAATTTGGATTCCTAAACTTTAATGAATTTTTGATTTTGAATTTTGAATTTTTAATTTTATCAATGTTAAACGGGTTAAGCGGGTCAACCCCTTTATTAAACGGGTCGGTTTGGATCAAACATTTTTAACCCGTTTAACTTTGAACCCGACACAAACTCGACACGTCTAAGTTTAGCAAGCGAAAGTGATTTTTTTACACTTTAAGTATAAATTCCAAAATTGCACTAATCAATGTAAAATTATCATCATATAAATCTGTATAATGAAAATTTGGGTGCATGGTTATTATTTCAAATGTTAAAATGTTGATTAGATCATAATTTTGACCCCCAACTTGATGACACTCACCCACCAACTTTCAGACTATGATTTGCTTCCCCACATACTTCTTTTACAGTTTCTTATAAAAAATCAAAATTATGTTTAAGTTGTGGATGAGCATAAAGAAGTTGAGTTTGAAGAGGTGTTTCATTTATGTTTGTTTGTATAGGAGAGGAATGGGAGGAAAGAAGATTGATATGGAGTTAGCGATGGATCTAGAAAAATCGGATGTACTAAACAATTTGCATAATATATAATTAAACAAAAATTAGATTTTAAAATAACGCTTTCATTAAAAAAAAGTGACATATAAATGGTTAGTATATATGGGTGGTTGGCAAGACTTGTGAAGAAACTGATGGGTAGCATTTCTACCGTGTATAGGTAGTTAAGTTTTAGACAAGTTCATTTTGATGTATATATTCGCATGTCAACATATGATCGATACAAATCTAATTCTAGTAGACTTATTCCCATTGTTGTGCATCCAATAGGAGTTTTACCTATGAATTCATCAACTATGAGTTAGATGCTTTAACCATTCAGCCCTAGATACTTAACGGTGAATGATTAGATTCCAGTTTGACTTCATGATAATCGATATGGGACCTCATCACCCATCAACACATGGTGTTATGTGACTCATTGTTACTCTAGATGGTGAAGGTGTTCTTAATTATCTATCAATATTGGCTTATGTACACAGACGTACCGAATAAACTGCGAATTGATCTATTTTACATGTAAAATATGTTATCATGTAATACTAAAATTTGAATTGAGTTCTTATTGATCAAATAATCATTTTAATCCTTTTTATTTAACTTAAATAAAATGATGCATAAAATTACTATTAGTTGCATAAAAAAGCAAATTGAATTATAGAAGAAGAAATTGCTATATTGAAATTTAAATTTAAATATGTGAACATCTTAATATGAAAAGGAAGTAAAATAATATA
Source organism: Carthamus tinctorius (assembly GCA_001633085.1). Lineage (NCBI taxonomy): Eukaryota > Viridiplantae > Streptophyta > Magnoliopsida > Asterales > Asteraceae > Carthamus > Carthamus tinctorius. The sequence goes on along the minus strand of LUCG01283377.1, from coordinate 7,279 downwards.
TAAATGAAAAGTCTTTGATGTATAGCTCAATTGAAAAATGGGTGGGAGAACTTTATCTAAATACAAGTTAGGTCCTTTGTTGATCCCAGACCCCCTACTAGCAAGCCAAAAAAATGCCTTCTCATACTGATTTTCTTGGAGATGAGTTTCATGTGAAATCAGTTGAGGTTGTTGGCTATTAACTTTTTGCCAAAATAAATAAATGAAAAAAGAACGATGAGGCCGATATTATCAATTTAAATTGCAACCCAAAGCATACGACGGGTGTGATATGACCACTATCACCTACAATGATCCGACGTCTTCTTTGGTGGAACTTGCAATAAAAACGCTATATTTAATTCCATCTTCTTATACATATATTCTATTAAACTCTTTATATTATATTATAACAAACATATTTGAAACTGAATATTAGTTTGTTTAAATACTTAAAACTTGTTTATGAGTTCGAATCTTACATTTATTATTATTCTGTAACTTAAACAAATACTTTAAATATTAATTCTTAGAAATAAATTAATAGAGATGACATATGGTACGACTAATTCTAAATCATACGGTGTCTTTAAGATGTGTTGTAGGTTGTCAAGTACATATCTTCCCACCAACTTGTCTCTACCAAAAAGCATCTTTCCAACGGCATCAATTTTAGTCGTTGTCAATCTTCCATCGTACGTATCGTTGCGAAAGATAACAAAAATGCCTATTGATTCAAACGTTTTTCTTTACTCTAAAAGGTAATTCGACAGTTCTCTGGTTAATTGTAAACGGTATAAATGAAGGTTTTTTTTACTTGATCACTTTGTTGTTCAATTAAACAAACAGATTATGTAAAAAGAATTAGATCTTAAAAACTAAACAAAAACACAATAGCAAATGATTTTGAAATTGCACTTATCATATCTCCTTCAATGACATTCAATTCATTGTCAGAAAATATAAAATTAGTATCGTTATATTATGAAAACGATGATAGTTACACCCAAAAGTTGTAAATTGGTTGGCATCTGAAAATTTGCCACCAAACAAAATGTTTTAACCTTCACCGTTGTTGCTTCGCCCATCGTTTTCATTTTCAAAGAAACTATTCATAAGCAGTATGAAAGCACCGTGTCACAAGAATGCCTATTGATTCAAACGTTTTTCTACACTCCAAAAAAACAATTTGACAGTTCTACAGTTAATTGTAAAAGGTATAAACGAAATTTTTACCTGATTACTTTGCTATTCAACTAAACAAGTAGATTACGTAGACTTGTTAAGAAAATTAGATTTTATAAACTAACAAAACACGGTAGCAAATGATTTTGAAATTGCACTTATCATTTCTCGCTCAAGAATGTTCATTTTCATAAAATATAACATGTGTATCGTTATTTTATGAAAACGATGATAGTTACATCCAAAAGTTGTAAATTGGTTGGCATCTAAAAAATTGTCACCAAGCAAAACGTTTTAACCTTTGTCATTGTTGCTTCACCCATCGTTTTCGTTTTCAAATCCGTAAGGAGTACGAAAGCATCGTGTCATTAATTTTTATTTTTTGAAACAGACCAACCCAATGTAACATTACCGAATTATTTCAAGACAATCCATACATGACGTATGTTATTATCGAGGGTCTTTGAATCAAATATTTGTCAAATCGGTTCGTTTGATACTAATTGTTTACTATTTTCGGTTAATTAGGATCAAACTTCAATATATTCTTATGTATTTATTTTCTGTAAAAATATTCATCTCTTTGTTTATTAAATTAAAATTACAACAAATCTATTGTGTATTTATTTTGGTCATTAAACAAAAAGTTGTTTATTAATCTTCAATCATACCTAAAAGGGGAACAAGGTCATTTTCTATTTTCATTTTTTAAATTAAAAGGATGACGTTTCTTAATTAATTATGATTAGTGGGTTAATTAACTATATTAAATCCTCAAATTGTATAGGAGGAGGTCCAAAGTGTGAACTTAACCACAATAAGGGATCCAGAACCAGGTTCTGAGTCAAACTCCCAACTCACTTCTGAGTTCCGACTCAATTGTTTATAGGCAAAGGGTGACACTTGTCAGCATCTAATTGGTTGAGGGGCTATTGTGACTCGGTCACAACTCACCGAGTTAAACTATTGCATTTATTATTAAACGAAAATTAAAGAGTATATTACAGATTTCATCCTTGTGGTCTTTACTTTCTATCTATAATGGTCTCAAAATAAAAATAAATATAAATATGAGATTTGGGTTTAATTTGCATGCCTATTGAGTCCTTTTACCAATGACGGAATAACAAAAAATTTGTTAAACCAATTAAGGGGCACTTTAGTCTTTTTATCTAGGGGTGGGCAAAAATTGAACCGAAAAACCTAAAAAAAATAAAAAAATAAAAAACCAACAAACCAAAAAACCAAATAGTTCGGTTTCGGTTTTGGTCTCTCATCTTTTAAAAATGTAACACTTCTTACCATAAAAGTTTCTGGCTCCTTTTAATTTTAAACACTAAAACCCTTAAAAAATTTAAACATTTCAAACATATGTATAATCTATTTTTAAACACTTCAAACATTTAATTTTCTATTTTATATTCTATATCCAATGAAATGTTTTCTAAAAATTTAAACATGATTTTTTGAACAAATTAAAGAAATTAACAACTTAAAAAGATGGAAAAACGAAGACCGAAAACCGAACCATTTCAACCATTCGGTATTAAAACCGAACCGCACCAAAAAAACCAAACCATAAAAAAAACGAAAACCGAACAGCTCAGTTTCCGGTTCGGTTTTAACCAAAAACCGCACGGAACCGCACTGTACTCACCCCTAACATAAGGACCATATCCGTTATTTCCTTTATAACCGGAAAACTTGACCATGCACCGCTAACCATCTCTCCCCCAAATTTTCAAGCAACCCACCCTCCCTATTTTCAGCATCCCCCTCCCTCCTTCTCTGGTTCCCGCATCCTCCATCGGTAACCCTTATTCTTTTACAAATCTACAGTCCCATTACCCCTCCCTCCGATCATCCTTGTGGTTCCAGATCAAAAACCAACAAAAACTACCAAAAGAAACACATGGTGTAGGTTCTCATGCCGATGACAAACACCTCCCTCTTATCGTCCCGATGTTGCAGACTTGCAATGATGGTCTTGGTTCTCATGTTGGTAATGAAAACTTCTCTTCAATCAAAAACCAAGTGGTGGACTGGTGAATACGGGTGCTTTGTTGTTGTGTGTATATGCATATCATGTATTTATAAATATATATTACTAAAATAAAAAAGAATACGATTTTTAGGTAAGATAAAGAGAAATAAAAAGGTTAAAAAAACGACCCAAATGTTCCTTGATTTAACTAGCCTAACAAAAAGAATAATGGATGTAAAAGGTAGGGATTTAATAGGTGCGGAAATGTATACCACAGCTCTCATATTTCTATTTATTTTGATTTTAGGACCATTATAAGTAGAAAGTTTAAACCACAAGGACCAATTCGTAATTTATCAAATTGAAAGCAAACAAGCAACAAGTACAGTAAACACAAATCCTATCAGGGATAACTCACCGAGTCAAGGGACAACTCAGTGAGTCAAATGAGGATGTGGAAAACTAAGTATAAAAATGCATAAAGATTGTTTATGGTTTAAATCCCTATCATAAACAAGAAATGAGTAGGATTTTGGCTCAACTCTTGACTCAGTCTCTTCTTCATTAATCATGTTTCTTAGCAACTTCCTTCCTTCCCTGTGATTACTACAAGTATAAGAGTAACAAACTTGTGCTGATAGATGTCACCAGATCATCTATAATATTTACATATTTCGAACCGATTCTAGTTCTGTTTCGTGTTTCTTTAGATACGTACATCCTGTTCTCATCGATCGAAGACCTTAATCTTGGTTCTTCCGAATGGGAATGAACAACGAAGAATCTAGGATCATTCAAACAAGACCAAAGGTACCAACTTTAACAATCTTTTTTTGTTGAAAACTTGAAATGATGTTAACTGACCGGGAAATGGAACATCTATCAGGTAAAACCGGAGCGCGATATGGTGAAATCCCTTTTCAAGATGACGGAAAACGGCAGACCGAACAGTATGATCGTTAAGGTACGTTAAATGTTTTCGGTTCTTGAATTCAAGACTTTTTGATGATGTTAAGGTTGATGTATCTAATGATGAATTCGAATAACAGCGAGCGCATAGGGTGATACCGGCTCATATCATCGCGGAAGCCATATCGACGCTTCACGGCATAGACCTCAGATGGTCGGGCCCGATTACGCCTGCCGAAATGCAATACGTCGAACAATATGTCGTCGCAAAATACCCGGAGTATTCGAACGCGTTGGTCGAAGGAAAAGACAAAACCGACCTTTACGAGCTTTGCGTCAAAGAAGAGCCTTCGGAGCCTTTGCCCGACGACAAGCGAAAATCCCCACGAGGGGTGATTCGGGAAACGTCCGGAAGCAACTTCCACGATCTCGTAAGAATCGAGCTCGAGCCATCGAGATTGCTCGATATCCTCACCAAGAAATCCTCGTACCTCGGAAGCTTCATCTCGATACCGGAAATTCAAGCACGAAATAAAGTCTTAAAGCACTGCGGATTACCCGATAACGAGTATCTCGTTCTCTTCGTTTCGAGCTATCGGGACGCCATGATGTTGGTGGGCGAAAGCTACCCGTTTTTCCGCGGGAATTTCTACATGACGATCGTGAACGAAGAACACGATTACATAAGGGCGTTTGCAGGCTACAAAGATTCGAAAGTGATTTCGGCACCCGAATCATGGTTGGATCTAAGGATCAAAGGATCACAACTGAGCCAATACTTTAGAAGGAAAAGCAAACACTGCCCGAAAGGGCTGTTTTCTTATCCGGCAACCGTAAACGGGACCAATTACTCGATGCATTGGGTATCGGAGGCCCATAGAAGCTCGTGGCACGTTTTGCTGGATGCAACCGCAATAGTTATGGGGGAAGATCGGTTGAATCTGACGCTCCATAGGCCTGATTTCGTGCTATGCAGCCCTGATAACACAAGTACACATCCTTCCAAGATTACGTGCTTACTTGTTAGGAGGAAATCGTTTGAAACTACATCAGCACCATAAGCGTTATGAGTAGCAGTTTCGTGTAACCGGTTCGACGGTTTACACCTTAAATTTAGAAGTATTCTAACCGGTTCGAGTTGGCTTAACTTGAGGTACTTCACTGTTTTTAGCATGTAAAATTGTTCTTGAGATTAATAAAAGCTATCAAAAGATTGTACCCCAAAAGACCACCATATACATGTTCCATAATTCTAGATCATTAAAATTTATTGTTATGAGTACGGCTGCACATGGGTTGGGTACTTAGGTTGGTCGGATTGAAGGCATTTGAGCAACCCAACCCAATGTTTGCGGTTTAAAAAGTATCAACACAACCCAACCCAACCCGATCAAAAATATGATCCGAAGTCCTATAAGAATGTGACTTACCAGCAATTGCTAGATACTTAAGGCAGTCATTGATCAGCCGGTACACCAAACGACCAAAGACAGTAATCACAAACAGGATTTACTGTGAACATCCCACCTCTCTCATAGATCTTGTTTACGAGCTGCATATACTGGGTCTGTTTGGTTTGGTTAATATTTCGCCTTTTAGGTCACACATAATCGTTCTTTTAGAAGTGCAAACAAGATTAAGAGATTCTGAACAAAAAGTCACCAAAGTACAGCCTAATAAGATGAATGGCTACTTAAAGTCTTAATTTTCTGCAGCATGCTAACTACAGCACTATTAAGTTGGCTGTATCTTAAATAAGCCATTATGACCAAAATAAGCCAAAAGCTTTATGGGCTGAATTACCTCAACAACATCCAAGGAGGCACGCACGGATGTCCGTTGGTCACTCCGAAGCCTGCAGTCACATAACAAAACCAATGCATCTAAAAGAAAATCAGCTTAATAAATACCAACAAGTTCAATCCCAATAAACCGAGCCAAATATGAGGAAACCTTATTTGTGGATTAAAAGAAATCGTCGATACACTCTCCTACAATACGTTTTTAAAAACCATAAGACGGAAATATAAGAGAATACAGCTACTTAACGCGATAAATTACATAACAAAACACTTTAACTTCAAGTCCAACAAACAGCTCAGATCAGATGTTTACATACAGCGGTCGAACTAGTTTGTGATCTTCAAAGATCTCAATATTTCGTTCTGCCATCGCCCTCCGTGATCACATCCATGAAACCCCCGCCAGCTGGGATCATGGGCAAAACATGTTCTTGATGTGGGACGATAACGTCCAATAAGTAGGGCCCGGGGGTATCCAGCATCGTCTGAATAGCAGCTCTAAGATCGCCCACTCGAGTCACACGGGCAGCCGGGATATCACAGGCCTCGGCAAACTTCAACATGTTTGGGAAGATTTCCGACTCTTTTGACGGGTTCCCTAAGTAAGTATGCGCCCGGTTCGCTTTATAAAACCGATCCTCCCACTGAACCACCATACCCAAGTGCTGATTATTCAGCAACAGTATCTTAACAGGAAGGTTTTCCACTCGAATCGTGGCCAATTCTTGAACATTCATCATAAAGCTTCCGTCACCATCGATATCGACCACGACGGTGTCGGGTCTTGCAACGGCTGCCCCGATAGCAGCGGGCAGCCCGAAACCCATCGCACCAAGCCCACCGGACGTCAACCACTGTCTCGGCCGGTTGTACTTGTAAAACTGGGCAGCCCACATCTGATGCTGCCCGACTCCCGTGCTTATGATCGCATTCCCACCCGTTAACTCATCAAGCACCTGAATAGCATACTGGGGTGGAATAGCATCCCCAAACGTCTTAAAACTCAAAGGATGGCTCGACTTCTGCTCGTCGAGCTCCTTCCTCCAAGACGAAAAATCAACATTCGTGACCAATCGTTTCTCCTCCAAAATCTTGTTCAGACCCGCCAAAGCGATCTTGATATCACCACAAACCGACACATGAGGCTGCTTGTTCTTCCCGATCTCTGCCGAATCGATATCAATGTGAACAATCTTAGCCCGGCTAGCAAACGCCTCGAGCTTTCCCGTCACCCGATCGTCAAACCTCACCCCAAACGCAAGCAACAAATCGCTCTTGTCCACCGCGTAATTCGCGTAGACCGTCCCGTGCATCCCGAGCATCTGGAGCGATAAGTCGTCTGAAGCCGGGTACGATCCAAGACCCATTAACGTACTCGCGACCGGAATCCCGGTAAGCTCAACAAACCGCCTCAATTCCT
>LUCG01283352.1:0-11135 GCA_001633085.1 Carthamus tinctorius | reverse complement strand
GCAAAGTAGTGTGCTTTTAAGATCGATTTTTTTTAGTTCTAACTTAGTGGTTTGACAACAGGTTTTGAGCATTTATATCTATCAAATATTCCCTAATCAATAGCTTCTTATTTGCTGAACAATTGTTTTAAAAGTCATGTCATGTTCTTAGTTGATCATTAAAGCTCATTGGCATTGTTTTGGTAGAAATAAGGTGGCTTATAAGTCAGTTAGCTTTTTTAAAAAGCTACTCTGGTGATTTATGGGACATATTATTATTTTTATTTCAAATATACCCTTGCTAAATTTTACTCTACTAATTTTTAAAGGTCCCTTTTTGTCATTTTACAGTTATAAGGTACCTAGTACCTTATCAGCTACAGGTTATTCATCACTTAGTTTGCCAAACATAGCCATTGTGAAAGTAACATATCATTTTCCAAGGCATATAACAAATACACCAATGACTTTTCAAGTACCATTTCGGCCTTCTTGCATTCAGTATGATGATTAGCATGGGACAATGGGAGAAAAGTAATTGGGACCAATCAATCATAACTTCCATTTTGAAAACATGGGACATATAAACCAACCACACTTGTTCATTCTGGTACACCCATTCAAAGATTTTTAATTTTGAAAACTTCTTTGTCAATATGTTGGCTTGTCAGTTTAGTATTTTTGCTGCTATATGATGCATGTTTACCAAACTCTACACTACATTTTCATTCATCCAATATTGGTTTTGTTCTTAACATGATCAGTGAATTCTTGTTTCAGTGATTGCATTAATTTTTTGGGCTTACAAGATCAACGTGAATATGAGTGCGTATATCGTTGGTGTCTTGGCCCCTCTTCTACTCACTCTTGCACTTCGACACTCTAAAAGAGGGAAAACCCGAGGGTTACCTGCGGATGTCGGTGGGGAACCTGGGTATGCGATCAGAAACTATCGGTTTACAACTCCAGTTGAAACAGCATGGGTAGGGATCAAAACTCTTGCAGAACTTTTTGAGCAGGCATGCAGGAATCATCGTAACAAGAAGCTACTTGGAACACGGAAATTGATTTCTAGAGATACTGAAGTAAATCACGAAGGGAAGTCTTTTGAAAAGCTTCATTTAGGTGATTATGAGTGGATGAGCTATGGTCAGGTGTTTCAAGTTGTGTGTAATTTTGCATCTGGTTTGGTGCACGTTGGGCATAAAACTGGAGAACGTGTAGCAATCTTTGCGGATACACGGGAAGAATGGTTCATTGCGCTGCAGGTACTTTATCTACAATTTAGTTTTGCATCTTAACATGGCTGAGCTAGTTTGTTTTTTATTAAACGGTGTAACCTCAAGGTGCACCTTTAAATGGTATAGATACGTTATTCGTGCCTTTGGGTGTGCTTCTGAATGTAGATATGTTGTTATTCTTGGTCAAAAGAAGATAATAGTACAATATCTGACTATCATGTTTGTATATTCCTCTAGTTTTATTGTTAACTAACCCCTACCCCACATTATCTTGACACTTACTTCCATGATTTGAACTGTAACCAGCATATCTTTCCTCTCAGGCTTGTTTTAGGCGCAATGTGACAGTTGTGACCATGTATGCATCTCTGGGAGAAGAAGCCATTTGCCACTCATTAAATGAGGTACTTCTTCCTTTTATTGAGATAAATGCAATTGATTTCATAGAAGTAAAGTACACAATTTTGGAGCTGGAGGCATACATGTATGCTATGCAACAAAATTACAAGAAACAGGACCTGCCTAACGAAGTTTAACAACAAAGTATATACCCATAGAAATGGAACTAGGGGGACTTGCCTAAATAAAGACCTCCTTTATGTTTACGTCTACTGTCTCTAGAAAGATGCATTTGGAGTTTGCTCTTGTTAAAATGATGGTAACTAACTCATACTTGTCACCTTATTATTATTTTTTTGGACAATGCCACCTTATTATTATGGAGTCCATGTTTTTCACTATAAAACAACAATTGGAGAAAACTTTTGGGTGTGCTATTAAATGGTGTACTTTCATTGTGTGCTTCAAAATCTTATACCCTTAAGTTTGGAAATAGAAGTCCAAAAATTGTTTCTTTCCATAAATATATCTTATATAGTTATATATTACCAACAGGGATAAAAATACATAATCTTGGATCATACGAGTATTTCTTGCATGGATATAATGCTTCATTTGTTAGTAACTTGCTCAACTTATGCATTATTAGTTGCTCAATAAAGATCTTTTTGCTTCCTTTTTTTAGTCAAGGGATAGATATTCACTTTATTGAATTATTAATTTCTATTTATCATGTCATGAATTAAACATGCTTTTGATGCCGGTCAAAAACGATGTACATAAAGTATCATTTTCCCAAATGAAATCATCAAAAATTGTAGAGAATGAATGAGTTCAATCTAGTTAAGGATTGTATTATGATGTATTTCAAGTAACACCTGCATAGAGTAATTACCCTAGTCATGGGTGTTGTGGAAAGATGCTTGATACTGCAGTATAAAGCTTCTTTGCCACACCATGTGAGGGAGAACAAAGTAACTCCCTCTCATCGCCTTATGTGTATCGTTAGAAGACCAAAGAGACTGCTAGAATTTGGATACTAAAGAAGTTGTTTGCATGCTATCACTACTGCAGCATATTATTTTCTTGTTCCAAAGTACTCATGTTGCTTTCCTGTGAATTCGTTGCTTCCACTGTGTTTCGTTACAGTTTTTTCATATTAAGGTGTCTCTACTTGTATCAATAGACCTGATTATGGCATTATGCTGACTGTTCTTCCTTATAAACTAAACCTTTTTCTCTATCATAAAGGTAATTTATAGTAAGACATAGATCCTCTCATAGTGTGATTGCTCCATCATGTACTTATGTCACTATATAAGCTCCTATAGGATATGGTAGAAAAGGAGTAGCTAAACTATATATAAATAAAACTTGCTCGTTTAGTAATGATGCTCCGATTACCATCTGATTATGACATTTCAAAATAATTTTCAGACAGAGGTTACTACTGTAATCTGTGGAAACAGAGAGCTGAAGAAGCTTCTAGATATAAGTGGACAAATAGACACGGTAGAACGAGTAATTTGCATGGACGATGACATATTGTCCAATCCGACAAAGGGAAGCAAGAGCTGGAAAATCTTTTCGTATTCTGAAGTAGAAGGGATTGGCAGAGAGAGTCCTGTTGATGCAGATCTACCTCTCCCTGCTGATGTCGCCGTGATTATGTATACAAGCGGGAGTACTGGTTTGCCTAAGGTTAGTAGAACGTTGATTTCTTCACCTTCATCATTCTCATGCTCTATCATTACAAAGCCTTGATACTTTCATAGAATGTTGAACGCCTGATTGTTGCCACTTCTCAACATATTTCTTCTTTCAGAAAATTATATTCACTTCTTGTTCTTTTTCTTAATAGTTTCTTGTTATAGACTAATTTCATCGCTCAATGATACTATTGCACAAAACGGATTGAAAAGATTACCTCCTAGTATGGGTGTTGGTAGTGCTGGTTAGAATGAAAACAGCAAAGAAACCACAAAACACAGCAGTTTGGTGCAGTTTGTACCTAACGCTGATTGAAATATACAATCAATTGCATTATAATACTTATATTTAGAAGTTCGAAACAACTTGAAGTTTGATAGTCTATACAATAGGAAGTTTGGTTATGCATAACATAATTAAATCCAAATGCATGACAAAGTTTAATCAACCTTTTAAAACATATCCCAAACAAAAAATGTTGCTTGAAAACAAACAACCACACTCAATATTTCATTGAACTACCAAGCCCCAATAATTTATTCAAAAAAGGTTGAGTTTTTTTTTTAGATAAGGTTCATCTAGGCTTCGCCTAGACTACATCCTTGGCAATTTAGAACTGAAAATCGGCCGTCTGAGACTAAGCCTGGCCACAAGATGCGCACGAAGGGATTCGAACCTGGGGTGAATGGGATACCATCCACATCCCCCACAGGCCTTACCGCTACGCCACAAACCTTGTGGTTAAAAAAAGGTTGAGTTTTTAATCATCATGTTTTGGTAAGACTGTAATATATGATTACATATGTACACATTGAATAAATAATTAATAAAAGTTATTATGTGGTGCAGTTTGAACAGTGGTTTTGTAATTCAAAACACAAACCGAACTGCGTAATGTGGTTTGATGATACTACAAACTACAATTGCACCACAAAAGTTCTAACCAACTCGGTGCACAAGCCGCGGGTTTTCACGAAAATAGCCGCTCTACTCTTTGGGGTAGATGTCCGGTCTGCGTACATCTCACACCCGACCCTACTGTTGAGTGGGAGTTTGCTAGAGCATTCAACTGCTTCTTAGTGCATGCTTTGAACAAACCCTTCTGCTGTTCTACACCACCATTGATGTGATTCATATAATTATGATTTTAGATTAGTCGTATTGTACAACCTAGATATCTTGTTGTACATATACTGTTTTGCATTAGTCGTATAATTATGATTTTAAATTAGTTGTATTTGCCATAGGCCCCTTTTGACAGGGTGGCTCTAACCATTTTGATCGTCCAACTTTTTTGGTTGATATGAGATAAAATGGTATTCTTTCTTTGAGAACCAAAAATATTGCTAAATAGATGTGGAATACATGGTTTTATTTGCTCCTTTGCATTTCATTTAGTTTTATATTTTCTGCTTCCCCTTTTCAGAATGATATTACTGTTTTGCATCATGCAGGGTGTAATGATGACACACAGCAATGTTTTAGCTACAGTTTCTGCTGTCATGACCATTGTGCCTGGCCTTGGTAGCAAGGATGTTTACTTAGCATACTTACCACTGGCACATATCCTCGAACTTGCAGCCGAGGTATAGTAAACCTTTAAATAACCATTTATGTTCTTTCCTAAAACATTATGATCTATTTATGTAACAGCTGACTTTTGGGTACTCTATGTTTCATTTCGTTTCACAGAATATAATCGCAGCTATTGGTGGATCGATAGGTTATGGATCCCCTTTAACCCTTACAGATACCTCGAGCAAAATTAAAAGGGGCACAAAGGGGGATGCATCTAGTCTAAGGCCAACATTAATGGCAGCTGTTCCGGCTATTCTTGATCGTGTCCGAGATGGTGTGTGGAAGAAGGTTGGTTGAAATTCCAAATAGCCTATACATATGTGTTGTTATTTAATTTCTTTATTTTAAGAAAGCGAATCTTCAGGAGACATCATGGTAAGCTGCTGAAAATTTTCAGGTGGATTCAGCAGGTGGGTTATCAAAGAGATTGTTTGATTTAGCCTATGGTCGCCGGTTATCTGCAATAAATGGCAGTTGGTTTGGGGCATGGGGGTTAGAAAAGCTTCTATGGAGCTTTCTAGTCTTTAGAAAGGTCCGAGCCATTTTGGGGGGTCGTATCCGTTTCATTCTGTCTGGAGGTGCCCCCCTGTCTGCTGATACTCAAAGATTTATCAACATTTGTCTTGGGTTAGTACTATCAAATTCTAATTCATTATTTCTTGCATGTCAAATATTCAACTACTACACTTGCTTTCTAATTATTCTGTAACTTGATGATGCAGATGGGTATAATTTGTTAATTGTTATTGTAAACTATTAAGTTCCATAAAAGTGAAATACTAATAAATAGCATGAAAGAATAACATTATTGTTGAATGTTGTTTGTTGGTCTGGAACTAATTGGAGCTAGGGAAGTGTACAATTGATTTCTCTTGCAAGTTACTAGTGTCATGATATTTTAGACAATACTTCCTATTTTATTTTTTCTGGCTGGAAGTTTATAAGTAGTTATGGAGGAGCATCATAGGGCTCTTTGCTAAAACATAGAGAGGCTCTGTTTTACTGCAAGTATGTAGGGTTTTAAAGACATTATTGGAAACCTTTCTTTATATATGCGAAAAGTTGCCCATTAGAATTGTGAATGTTTGGGTTAGAAAGAGGGGAAATTAGTTTGGGGAAAATCCTAAATGTATGGAGTACATAGGATGGGCGCATTGGCCTAGAATTAAGTTAAAAAAACCTAATCTGAAAATGCATACTCTTAACATTTCTAATGAAATTGAAAATTCGAATATAGATGTCAATCAACAAAAATTAAATAAGCAAAAACAAAAAAGAAGTTACGGGAATACCAAATTATGGGACAACCAACAATCCCCATTGCATTTAGAACTATGACAAAAAGATGAGAAATGATCTTGAGAAGCTGAAAAAATCCAATAACAAACAAACAAAGACAAAACCAAGTATTCTATTAATTAAAAAGCAATCCTGGTAAGAACCAATTGAAAGCAAGAGTCCACCCACTAAACCAAGTAGTCAAGCAACTTGTTATTTGGCTAACAAGCTAAGAAGATGATACACATTCACCATTATGTTTGTAGTGATCCTTTATGAATTTTTCTAATAAATGCGGGTGCTTGCGATTGCTTATCTATTAGGTGGTGTGATGCAAAAAGCGCAGGACATCTATTGGAATCTTTACAACTTGGATTTAAAGTGCTTATTAACTTATTCGGTGTGGTAATGGTAATAAGGAGTTTTGAGTGTTTGGATGGATAAAAAGAGAGAGGTGCTTATAGTTTTTTGGCACCGATGGTAAAGAGTTTTCAGTAAGTTATTTGACTTATTTGGAACAACTTAACACTTTTTTAGTCTTTTTACATGTATAAGTAATCCTAAACACCCCCTAAAAAACAACTTATCAATTTATTACGATTTGCTACCGCCATAAGTTAATCCAAACACTTTTTAGTGTAAATTACACCTTTTGTCCCTGTGGTTTGTTAAAAGTTGCGATTTTTGTCCCTGTGTTTAGAAATTTCGATTTCTATACGTATGGTTTGTAATTAACTGCTATTTTTGTCCATATGGTTTATATTTTATTGTTGTTTTGGTCCTTGTGTTTTACAATTCCTTACTATTTTGGTCCCTTGTACTTAAAGGTAGGAATTACTCAAGCGACTAAAATAGCAATAGATTGCAAACCATAGGGACAAGGTGATTTCTAAACCGCAGTGACGAAAAATGAAATTTATAACAAACCTCAAGGACTAAAATTGTAATTTACTTTAAATTATAAAACTCATTTTTAACACCACATAAGTTGATAAACACTTCTACGAAAAATCACAAGCTGTTTTAAACACCCCCAAAATTTAGCTTTACTAATAAGCTGGAAATTTTCTAATAAAATTAAAAGTGAATAGAAATTTTTATCAGAGTCTGAGCCTGTATGGTTAGGGTTAATTTGTTTATATTGATATAGTAACGATAACATAATAATAAGCCAACTGATATGTTAGGGTTATTTTCTGTAACTTTGGCCTCAACTTTGTAGACCTTAGGATTATATGTTTAGAGTTAATTAATTCTGTTGGTTAATTTGTGTATATTTGGGGTTAACTCTTTTAACGTTAGAGTTAATTTGCTTATATTCGAGTTTAATATGCTGTATCTCTATTCAATCTTGTAGAATCATCTAGTGGAAAACTGAAAATGCAGCAACAATTGATTAGTTTTACGTTTTAAGAGGTATTTTGGAAGGAAAAAACTAGTGTATCCATTTTTGAATGACTTAAATATTTAGTCTACGTTTAATCGACCCAAAATAGCCAAAAACTAGTTATGGAATCTCGAAGACATGATGGTAGGTCACTTTGCCACATCCATCCCTTAACTTGTCTCCATGCCCATTCATCAAAACACACAATTTTGGTTATTTGGCTAGCAAATATGGAAGGAATAAGGTATATCAGCTGTGGAAGAAGCAACATGAGGCCCACTAGACAATTGGCACAATTCTGTGTCTCATTTATTGGTCTAAGTTGACTTGATCTTTGTATTTGAAATTTTAGTGGTACCCTATCCTCCTTTCCAACAGCCTCTCCAAAATAACCAAACTGGAGTTACAAGTTGTACTTGTAGTCAAAAACATATCTGGAAGTGGCCGATAAGTGAGGACATACGATATGACTGAGAAGCAACATAATAATGTTGTGATAGGAGATTTTGTGTTTGCATGCCTCCCTGATGAGAATAATTCGTGTTGGTCAGTGAATCCTTGGGGGTGTTTTTCTTAGTTATAATATGTCTATCTTCTTGACACATCTCAAATCAGTTTCCATTAGCATAGTCAAGTGAACCTAATTACAACAACTTGTAGATTTGGATCGTAAGTAGTGTAAGCTTTCACAAGATGATATAGTCTTACTTACCAATTTTATTTTGTTTTCTTTCCGATGCCAGTGCTCCAATAGGTCAAGGTTATGGTCTTACTGAGACTTGTGCTGGTGGGACATTTTCCGAGTATGATGATACATCTGTTGGTCGTGTTGGTGCACCCCTTCCTTGCTCCTATATCAAGGTAATAAATATCTAACAACTTATAAATGCATCTTATAAGGTTAGTGCATCTTCTGATCATTATATTACTTTTTGTGCAGTTAATAGATTGGCCTGAGGGTGGTTACTTGACCAGTGATTCACCTATGCCTCGTGGAGAAATAGTGATTGGTGGCCCAAATGTTACGCTTGGATACTTCAAAAATGATGACAAGACAAAGGAAGTATACAAAGTAATAAATATTCTCCCTTTTTGACAAGTAGATATGCAGGACATGATGAAATGAAACTTTAAAAATCATTTTTATTTCTGTTAAAAAGGTTGATGAGAGAGGCTTGAGGTGGTTCAACACAGGTGATGTTGGGCGGTTCCATAAAGATGGATGCCTTGAGATAATTGATCGTAAGAAGGATATTGTCAAACTTCAACACGGAGAATATGTTTCTCCAGGAAAGGTACAAAATGATTCTATTGCTGATTTTGTATCATAGATCGACAACTTACAAATGGATGCTTCTTCTTCTATAGGTTGAGGCGGTTCTGAGTGTTAGCCCTTACGTTGATAACCTCCTGTTGCATGCCAATTCATTCCATAGTTACTGTGTGGCACTTGTGGTGGCTTCGCAGTCTGCACTCGAGACTTGGGCTTTGCAGAAAGGTATCAAGTTCAATGACTTCACAAGTTTGTGTCAAATGGAAGAAACCGTCAAGGAAGTTTATGGCTCCCTCATAAAGGTACCAATATATTATTCCTCTTTGTTTTTTCATGTGAATTTTTCAGTTTTAAGAGGCATCTAACCACAAAAACATTATTTACTTTTTTGCTAGCAAGAAATCATTTGTAACTTTGATTTTAATGGAGGAATGAAATTGCATTCGACTCCAACAGCGAAGATTATTTACATTGTTTTTGGTTTGAATTATTATATAGGCTGCAAAAACAGGACGATTGGAGAAGTTTGAGATCCCTGCAAAGATCAAATTGCTTTCAGAAGCATGGACTCCTGAATCTGGACTGGTTACTGCAGCACTTAAGCTGAAGAGAGAGGTTATCAGAAAGACATTCTCCCAGGAGCTTGCAAATCTCTACACATCATGATGATATTTATACTCTCATCCCAATTAGTTTTTTCATGTACAAGTTTTTAGTATCCTTGTGGTTGTACCATTTTGGTTAATTTTGCTGCTCACCTTTGTTAATTCCATCTCCCATTATCAAGTGCAGTGGATAGAAACAGTTGTTCAATTTCTGATTTTGGCTGAATAATTTGCATTTTATGTGAGATTAAATTAAAGCCATGGAACTGAAAGCTTTTGATCTAGTTTACCTTTTTGATCATGTCATGTGATGCATCAACTTTTATAAGGAGGATGTCTAGCATCTTGATGTTACCTAGGGATATAGAAAAATCGACGACAATTGTCTAAAATATTATAGTGTGCCTTGATTTTGCATACATATAGAGTCTCTTTATTTTGTGAGCCATCTATTTTGTGTAAACTTTGTTAACCATAGATTTTAAAAATGGATGGACAAGATCATTTATGAATTTGAAGTAAATTAATATGGTATTTTTTTAATTAGAAATCCAAGCCTAAACATATATGCATAAGGGTAATTATGGGAATTGGCAACCAATTTCAAAAGCTAAAACAAACATGTGAGAGCAATTGCGATTTCATAGGGGTTTTAAATTTCAAAAAACTATACGTGGAGCATAAATTATGGAAATTCCATATCTAAGGTGGTAACAACAAATTGATGAAATCAATGGTGGCTTATGGAAATTCCATATTTAAGGTGGTAACAACAAATTGATGAAATCAATGGTGGCATCCGTTTCCAGCATGCACACATACCAAGAACACATATGCACATGCATAAACTCTAAATACACAAACCATAAACACAGATGCACATAGTATACATATAATTGTGTGTAATGGAAGGATTGATTTACAAATAACCATAACAAGGTTATATATAGTACATAAGGAGAACTATTTACGGAAAATAAAACAATCCTATAATCATAGTAATTTACTCAATCATAGGATCTGATGATTTAATTGAATCTGTAATTGAATCACCAAGATTTCTAATACGCCCTCGCAAAATAGACGTGCCATCGGCGACGGCGATTTTGGAACGTAAGGATTCAAACCGAGCACGAAGGTAATGACTTGGTAAGAAGATCGGCTAGCTGGTCATGGTATTCACATAAGAAATTGTGAGGAGGCCCTTGGATGACATGTCACAAACAAAATGTATATCGATAGAGATATGTTTCATTCGAGAGTGTTGAACCGGATGAAGTAGGGGTGTAAACGAGCCGAGCCGATCCCGAGCCTAGCCAAGCTCGAGCTCGGCTCGTTTAATTTAACAAAGCTCGAGCTCGAGCTTGGCTTGTTACGAGCTTTAAATATTTGGCTCGAGCTCGGCTCGTCAAACATTTAACAAGGCTTGGGCTCGGCTCGAGCTCGACTCGTTTAACAAGCCTAAACAACAAACCTTAAGCTCAATTCAAGCTCAGATTGTTTCATTATTTAACTTTTTTATACTTGATTTCAGCTCATTTAACCAATGAAACGAACCAAACAAATATTAAAATAAACAATGAAACGAACCAAACAAATATTAAAATAAACAATTGGGTAAACTAATAAATTTATTAGACACCAATTTACCACTCAAGCTTAAGCCAAATGGCTTAAACCAAGAAGCTTTGCTCACAGGGAAGTGAGATGTAGGTGCAGGTAATCAAGAGGATGTGATTACATAT
>LUCG01283331.1:0-16901 GCA_001633085.1 Carthamus tinctorius | reverse complement strand
TGGTTTCTTAAATGTTATGAACTAATTGACATCGACAAAACTCAGCACTGAAGAATGGGAAGATGAGGACATGAGCAAACAAATCTCTTTGGTTAATACTGGCTTTGAAATCACAACCTTTTTCTCTATATTGTCTAATTTATGTTATATATGGGACGAGGAAGAAAGTTCTATAGAGTAAGAGAGAGTGAGAGAGAAAATGTAGTTTAAGATAGTATTACGATTGAGTTAATGTGTGAACGCTACTTATAGACAATTTAGGAGCAAGCCAATTGGCAACCTTAGTACAATCTACCTGTCTTAATTAAGATTACTCTTTTTATATATCTCTATCATTCTCCTGCAAGCTAAACGACATCATTGTTGAGAAGCTTGGAAAGAAGGAAGAGGAACCGAAACAATGGAAGCTCCCTGTTAAGAATATTCACAATCTGGTCGATGGTGGCTAGTGAAGTACGAGATGTTATCTCGGATAAAATGAAGGTCAATCTGGATATGCTTCGTACACCGATGGAAGACGAGATTAACTACCAAGTATGTGGCACAACTGTTATTTGGCAATAGCCAATGAAGATATCAACCGAATCTCACGAAGTAAAGATATCAACCAACGTCATTCGGCAATAGCCAATGAAAATCACAATACTAAGCTTTACTAACGGATCGCAAGGAATTGGAACTTCAGCTGATCATGGTAGACCCCTTCAAATAGCCAAGAATCTACTTGACTGCAAATATCAATTGGTGCTTGAAGAATAGTCACAACATAAGCAAACTCTAGACGAATAGGAACAAGATACTGTAAAGCATCAACCAAGCTATGCAGAGGGACGATTGTCTACTTGAACACATGAATAGATGGCTTAACTTGCCAAGATCTCTAAGTGCAAAAGTGTACACCCAGTGCATAGCTTCTGAATTAGATTAGCACGTAATACACTCACTGGAGCTGCATGTGCTAATGACTACAACATACGTCAGTTGAAGTAACACATATATTGACGAACCAATGGGCACAAAGAGTACACAACTAGTCAAACCATGCCTGAGGAGTATGCCTAAGACCATAAATTCCCTCGACTTAAGGTCTCATGAAAGTCAACACCTTCATTCTAAAAAAATCTTTTAGCAATCAGTTGTGCCTTGTAGGCTGTAGCCACTAATGGTGCCATCAAGATTATGCTTAAGGTTGTGAACCTACTCACACCTAACAATATCAACACTTAAAATGTCGGGATTTTAATAGTTGTACTAGCTTTGGGAATAATGGGAGGTATGAGAAGCATGATAAAGAACATGATTAGGAAATGACTTAGACTTGCATGTATGTTCATGGTTTCTTGTAAACCATGGAATGAGCTTGAGGGGCGGGAGAAGAGGAAGTAGAAGAGGGAGGAAAGAACGAGACTCAGAAGTAGCATCAAAAGGGGAAGGAGATGAAGATGAAGCAACGGAGTGGAAACTGACCCAATTTTGAAACAATTCAATAATCACCCGTTTTTGAAAAAATCTCAAGAACATCATAATGTTCTTCAAACTTCTTTGTGAATTTTTTTGAAAATCAAAACTCAAATTTGAGATCGAAATCGATGTAGAATGATGAGAAATGATTAGGAAACACAGTTGAAACACAAAAACACAATCAAAAACTCAAATTGAACATCAAACCTCAAGAAATTTGGAAAAAGATTATAAAAACCCACTTCCTTCAAAAATTCCTCAAAAATCTTCAAAATTTGATGGATTTGTGCACAAATTTTCTACCAAAGATCTGATACCAATTGATAGAACAATATTTGAACAAGTAGCAATGAATCACAAACAAGATATGCGTACATTCATACAAGATCCACTTTCTCTCTCTAAACTCTCTAGATTTTACAATTAAGACCCCTAACTAAAACAACTAACTAACCTTTCTATTTATATGTTTGACTAATCAACAAATAACTAATTACATGCTTGACTTTAGCAAAGACAACATTGACCTTTCTTCTCACTTAACTTTGACTTTGACATTCAATGCTTTGATTTTGACTTTCTTCAAGACTTGGACTTCCATCTTTGACTTTGTTTGACTTGAATAGTGTTTCCTTGTCTCGTGATCTCGGATACGATAATATTGACCCTAAAAAGAAGTGAGAGAAAGTGGAGAAGGAACTGAACCTGGATGGATCTATTAATAGAGGACAGCTGGACAGGTGATGGAATACTTGTATCCATACCAAGAAATAGTTGGAGAGGGACCCCAAATGTCACAATGCATGATGCATAAAGGAATAGAACTACAAGACAGTGTAGGTCAAATGGCGATCGACTACTATTAGCTTCATTACAAGCATTTCTAGGAAACATGTTATTTTTGTCATCATTGGAAAAAAAATGAAGTAGCCGAAAAAATAGAACTTGATGGCTGGCCAAGTCGAGTATGCCAAATGGACGGAGTGATCCTTTGAGTGAAGGAAGTGGTGGTGGAAGTTGGAAGAGTAGATATTTCGTGAATTAGGCCGAATGTGATGAAATAGTATTTTTTGGCAGGCTGTTCACAAACAAACCAAAAGGTGAGGATAGAATGGAACATGGATGATCTTTGATTAGCTAGGATATGGTCATGGACAAAAAGTTTTGGTTAGACCTGGTACAAGTAAAATATTATGCAATACATGGGATTACTGGACCAGTTCGGTAGAGCTAATTATGACTGCCAACCAGTAACATCTGAAAAAGCCCAATCGGACGACCCATATGAAGATTGTTGGGTAGGTTCAATTAGCCCAAACCGTAAACGGCACCTGACCAGTCCCATGCTCTCCTGCGTGTTGACCTGAGTTCTCAAAACTGACCGGGTCGTATTAAAAGACTGGTCTGCCAAAGTCAATACTTGTGGGTTGACGCCACGTGTAAACCGTAGACCTAGGGCTTCCAACTGATGTTCCACGGTCGGATAAACCTTCTCTGCTGTGACCACAGAGTAGCAGAGTGTGAAGAAGGATACAAGTAACAAGATCTTGATGCGCATCACAATTTGAGTAGATTTCGCGGGCTTCATGCATCACTCCACTATCACTACCTCTGTCACTGTGGAAAACGGCGGTGGCCAGAGGCTGATCTTGTTGATGTGGCGGTTATGAGTTCATCGAGACCACCTGAGACGGAGACAATCTAGTAATCCGTGCCGTTCAATAACCATGGCCATTACAGAATCAACGGTATGCTTTTTGTTGCCTAAACAGCCTCCATAAAACAAGCAATCGTGGACGGAGATTAAGGAAATAAGGTGGAGCCGAGGCAACCACAAGGCTTNATCCCTTCGTGCGCATCTTGTGGCCAGGCTTAGTCTCAGACGGCCGAATTTTCTTTCAGTTCTATATTGCCAAGGATGTAGTCTAGGCGAAGCCTAGATGAACCTTATCTAAAAAAAAGGTGGAGCCGAGGCATTTTCAGTTGTCATAAACCAATCAAATTCTAGATTGAGGACATTCTAGGTGTGAAGAACGAGGACATACCAAGTGATTTGTACTCCTATTGCTGAGACGGTAAGTATACTGCTGAAACTGTTAGCAGCTGTGTTTGTAGTTATGTCTTGCAAGCAAATGCTTACTGCAAGTATAGTTTCTCTGTTGATCCACAATTTTCTTTGAGGTGTCTGATCCAATAGCCTGTGGAGCAACATTAGTAGTAGCGTTGTTTATATGAGAACACAAGTATAGATTGAGTCTTCTTCACTGAGTGAAATCTGGAGATGTAGTAGGCAACAGCGTCACCTGAGACAAACTTAAGCAAATGTTATGTCAAGAATCATTAACATCTGATACTTCAAAACCAGGTAGTTTTTGCCATTTTGTGCGATTGATACAAAATTGTTAGCAACCTTAATACAATCTAAATTGCTTAATAGTTAATACAATCAACGACTTATATATGTCTATCAATTTTTTTCCTTTGTGTCCAGTTAAAAAGGTTAAAGAAAAATGATCAAGGATTGTCAGGGGATCTAATGCCTTACAACATCGTTCCACTTGAAGCACCATCTCTAACAAATGCTATTGGGTTTTATCCAGAAGTAAGTTAAAAGAATGTTTTAATTGTAATTCGTTCCTTGTGAAGGACTACACACACTTAATTTTCATTGCACTGCTGAGTATTGTTGTGCTGCCGTCTGAGGCATGATAAGTCTTCGTTTCGTATTTTGATTCACAGGTTAGAGGTGCAATATCGGCACTTAGATATCATGAACAATTCCCTAGGCTTCCAGCTAATTTTGAGGTTCCTGCACAGCGTAACTTGGACATGTTTGATCTTCTGGAATTTGTGTTCGGTTTTCAGGTATGGACTTCATATTTGAACCTTGTTGATATAGAATATATGTTTGCATATATTAGGTTTGTGTAGAATTTTTAGGCACTTGTGTAATGAGACTTGGAACTTGTGAATATCTCACTCCGGCTGTCTTATTTACATGGAGGGATGAATACATGTTTATGATTTTACTCTCCGTTGTTCACGTCTATAATTCTATACATAGTTCTATTTAGGTCCATTTCTCAATGATTTAGAACTCATAAGCAGAAAATTCGTATATATAGCTGGTACCGGAAGCTAACTTTCAAGGCAGTATACTTCTTTCCTACTTTTCCCATGCCTATATATGTTGCTGGTGTCTAGCCCTCACAATATTGAGGAGCTTTGATGCATTGGGATCTCTCTTTGTTGATGTAGACACCCAGTTCTTCATCTGAAGAGTAGTACTTGATACTCAACACAGTGATTTATCTTATGAAAGAAAAATAATTATTATCAACACCACTGCTTGACTTATTTCTCATTTACAAAATCTCAAGCCTTATAAGTCCCCACCAAAGGCATTTCAACACTTAGTTTCTTTATGCAGGGATTGTTGTTGGTGATTTTGCCTTACTTTGATATAATCTGTTTCTCGTTTATTGTGCAAAACTAAAGCTTACCGAAAATTGTTTCGCTATAAAGCTCTTACTTTTTGTGCTCTCGTTGGAGTTCCAAAGTTACTATTAAAGTGAAATTAGCATATGGTGGATAGAGGTTTATTGGTAATTGCTAAAATTTTACTTGTACATGGATTCGTCATCAGATGTTGTGAACATGCTTTTTTGTCTTGCATACATATGTTGGTACAATTTATTCAAAATTTGTTGGTTCAAAATCAACCATCATCCACTATGAGGATCTCTGTTGTTTGTTGCCCTTTACCTGTAGTTTTGCTGTTTTTTCCACTTACCAATGCTATTGTCCAAGCGATGGTCCAAAATTTTGTTGGCATATGCTAATGAATATGACAACTGTCTTTTCCTTCTCTTGTTATTTTGCATCTGTCTTTGCTTTAGAATTTTTCAGTTCAACTTTCTTTATTTGTGCTGGTGTTACATGTGCAGAAAGACAACATCAAGAATCAGCGTGAGAATGTTGTTCTCACTTTAGCAAATGCACAATCACGACTTGAGATACCTGTTGAAGCGGATCCAGTGAGTAATGCTAGCTTTGTTGCCTCTGATATCTTCTTTATATCATGTTACTGTGGATGTTTCTTGGTCATGTTCTATCTGCTGTGTTTTTCTTATCATAATTTTCTGAACACATTTGTTGGTAACTTAACTTAATACATGCCGTGCACAAAACTTGAGCATACTGGAGGCGTTCTTAAAAGTATTCCATAGCTCAATATATGAGGGGCCATGTGTACCAGTCTTCTCATCAAAATTGGTTGTGGAAATTGGTAACTTTGTTGCTTAGAATGTTGCAAAGGTCAATTTAACTGATGTTAGAAGTTGTAGGAGCTTTAAGCACCAGCTGCTCTAGTTTTTTGGACGTAAATGATTTTTGTGTCCTCATTTTTAAGATTATAGCCAAATAACTTAAAATAACCAGTTAACTTTTATCCATGTCATGCCCTAGGACACCAACTATGTAGAAGGAATGAATGGATAACCATCTAGCACCAGTCAATGTCCATCACAGGATATAATATAACATGAGGAAAAACCTTCTCTATATCCCAGTCACAGTAGCTTCTTCGGAAGTGTTCAATAATATTTGCAACCCACATCTCAGTTCTCTGTAGAAGATGTGAATCCAAAACAGTTAAGAGTGATATAAATCTGTGAGGAATCAGCCGGAAACTTTCATGCTGATTATTCGCCAGTTCATAAGTCAAGAATTTGGTTTGTTTGGATAGTCACTGTAATATATAGCTTTATGCTTCCATAAACATCACCTTCCTGTAGAAAACTTTGCCGCCATCTGTTTAGACCTTAGCCGTTGCCATCTCAATTTCGAACCTCAGCTGCTGCATTTCCATCAGTCGCTTTAACTATTTCTCCAAGGTGTTTGCTTTGTTATAACAGCTTGTGCACCATTAATGGAATGTGGCTGATGGGCCATTTTTTATTTTCTTAGAAAATAGATGAGAGAGCTATTACGGAAGTTTTTCTGAAGGTTCTTGATAACTACATCAAATGGTGCAAATATCTGCGCAAACGTGTTGTTTGGAATAGGTGACTTCCATGACCGATGATATTACTTTTTATGTTCATTGCATCTCATGCCTTGCTAATTTCAATGTGAAATTTATTTTCAACAGTTTGCAAGCCATTAATAAGGACAGAAAGCTTTTCTTGGTTTCATTGTACTTCTTAATCTGGGGTGAAGCTGCAAATGTCCGTTTTCTTCCAGAATGCATTTGCTATATTTTCCACCATGTAAGCCATTTTTCTCTATTGGTTGTTCAATTTCTTGACCAAGTGCTTTGTTACATTCACCATGCTACATTTGATAAACTTTCGAACATAATGGGAATTCTGTTATACAAGGTCCATGCATGGAATGTTCTTGGTCCAGAATAAGAACCAAGAAGACCTAGAAACTTGGAACCAGTCCTAAGGTTGGAACCAGTCCTAAGGTCCATGCATGGAATGTGCTTGGTCGGTCTTTCAGCAGTTTGGTTCTGGACTGGAACATGTTCCTGACCTCAATATCTTTTTGACACTTTTACAACTTATGGTGTTTATTTTTGTACTCCCTGTCTGTCAATGCTTTTTTTAGCTTTGTAATTATCGTTAGATATCTTATGAATTATTGATTTTGCTGCTGAGTCATTTAGGTGCTAGTGTGAGAATCAAATTTACGAATTAAATTTTTCAAACAAATTCATCGTATGTGGAGTGTCGGATATGGGTATCCGGGTTGTCCTACAATAAGCAGCACACACAATCTTATTGCCTCTTATGGTGCTGGTAGGTTATCTGTGACCCATCAGTGTAAGTTTGTTCAAAGCAGGGTGCATGACTATAAATCTGGTAAAATCATAGTAAATGTCTCATGAAGAGATTGAAATAAGAGTTTGTAGTCTAAAGTGTGTGCGTTACCAAGTATAGTGAACATTGCCATGATATGATGCCTATTCAGCAGTGTGCCTGTTGTGATTACCTTGACTAATCAATACTTATATTACCTAGATGGCCAGGGAGTTGGATGCTATTTTGGATCATGGAGAAGCTGAGCATGCTGCCAGTTGTGTTGGTGAGAATAATACAGCGTCCTTTCTGAATCAAATCATTCAACCCATCTACAACACGCTGGCTAAGGTCAGGGCATCTCTTTACTTCTTATCTTTGTAAATCGATTTGGTTTCATGTTGCTTAATGAGTTGGTTGTTACATTGTCAAGTTCACATATTTAAATGTTTGATAGAGTAAAATAATGGTTAGTGGCTAATGATTTCTCAATGTCTACCATATACAGTATAGTTCCTGTTCTTTCTCTAATCACAGATCTATCAATTAGTTTTATTGTTGCTGCTGTTGTGTGTCATTCAACTTCATTACTGAATTTTACTGCAAATCTTACCTTTTTCAACAGGAAGCCGAAAGAAACAATAATGGGAAAGCTGCCCACTCAGCATGGCGGAATTACGATGATTTCAATGAATATTTCTGGTAGGTCTTTGTGAGAAATTACTCGTATTTTAGTATACTTTTTGGGCTTATATTTGATATATTCCAGGTCACCTGCTTGCTTTGAGTTGAGCTGGCCTATGAAGGAGACATCACCATTTCTGCGAATACCCAAACCAGCAAAAAGGGTAGGTCATATTATTCATTTGTAGCTATCCATCTTCCGACATTTTAAGTCTGTGCAAAATTTGTAAATATTGTTCTAGGTTTCGTCAGATTTCAGCTTCTTGCCTTTTATTTTGTCAGGAACTATAACATGGCTTTTTTTGTGCTGGTAGATGTTTGGTTAAGTGTCATTTTTATTAGTGGCCTCAAAATAGAAGTCAAGCTTTTGTAATTAATTAATTATTTGAATAACCACAAAAAAAGATAGGCACGCCTTGTATGTCAGCATAGTGGGCTTGTAAAACATTCGCAGCAGTGCAAATCAAGTTTGCAATTGCAGTTATAATGAAAAACTTGAGAGGAGCTAGTGTAGGCTTCTTATGAGTTCGTTTCGTGGATGCTGGCACTACAACAATGGGTCTTTTAGGATGCTTCGTTTCGTGGATGAGGCTTTAAGTTTGTAGGACCAAGAACCATGCGTCCTATTTAAAGGCGTTACAGTAAGTTATCAGGCAAAGTTAGGTTAGGTGATCTAACAAGTTCTATGGACCAAGTATGGCGGCATAATAGGACACAAAGTAAATCGTCATGTTTATATAAGACTTTTTTAGTGTCCTATAAAAAGGCTAATATGCTTAACCTCGCCCTAACATCTTATTCTAGCACCTCTAGATATGACATCTTTTTTTGTCCTAGAAACCCATTTTGTTGTAGTGTGGTTCGGCATATTTGTTAGTGTGTTATATCACACTGGATTATCAACCAACATGCATGCAGCATACATGACCAATTCTTATCTGGGTTCTACCGCCTTCTACATCTTATTATAGTACCGTACTTAAGATTTTTAGGTTGAAGGAATTCGTGGCAGGTGAAGTCATTTTTTTGTCGGTCTTTTATATTGTGATTTGGTTTTATGAGGCTATTTGTTTTCTAATTTCTTTTCCAATCATCAGACTGGGAAAAGCTCTTTTGTTGAGCATCGGACGTTCCTTCACTTATATCGTAGTTTTCATCGTATGTGGATCTTTTTGATAGTCATGTTCCAGGTATATTTGATTACTCATAAATTGTTTTTGTTATTTAGCACGGAAGTCCAATACTGGTTATTAATCTTTCTTCATGTTCTTTCAGGGATTGACGATCATAGCATTCAATGATGGAAAACTAAACCTTGATACTTTTAAAACATTGCTTAGCATTGGTCCGACCTATGCTATCTTGAAGTTCGTGGAATGTGAGCAGTTGCTTATGTTGCAACTCTCTTCTGTTGTTAGTTTCTTTGACATGCTTTTCCAGTCTTCCATTTTGCTCCTGTTTTTCATGTAATCTGCTCCTTACGTAGGTTGCTTGGATGTACTCTTAATGTTTGGGGCTTACAGCACAGCAAGAGGCATGGCAATTTCGAGGCTGGTTATTAGGTTCTTCTGGGGTGCATTGAGCTCAGTATTCATAACATATCTATATGTGTAAGTCTATAATCGTCTGTCCTCTAATAGCATTCTCTCACTTCTATGACTGACTGCTTTCATTGTGAACAATGAATTTTCCAGAAAAATTTTGCAGGAGAGAAATGACACCACCTCAAATTCAATGTACTTCCGAATATATTTACTTGTCGTGGGTGTTTATGCTGGTGTACGCGTAGTCTTTGCCTTACTGCTGAAGCTCCCATTCTGCCATTCTTTATCTGAAAAGTCTGATCAACCATTCTTTCAATTCTTTAAGTGGATTTATGAGGTACTTTTCCTTCATGGCCCATAATTTCAGTTCTGATTATGCGACAATATATTTGAATTCTTAATTTTATAAAATTTTGGTCTTGCAGGAGAGATATTTTGTTGGTCGTGGTCTTAATGAGAGACCCATTGATTACATAAGGTTTGGTTCCTTCTCTGACCTTCTAATGACAGATACATGCTTTATTAGTGCCATCATCCCGCAATTTGTAGTTGTTTTTTTATCCTAAATTAGCATAAAGCACTAGCTTGAGGTTGCAATATACCAATTTGTGCCAAGAGTTTTGTTACACGTATATTTCAATATGTGGTTCCCAATTTATAACCCATCAAATATAAAATTTTATTCAAACCACTTTATAGAGCAGTTAGGTTAGCTAGGGTTTTTAGTGGTTTTTTCTACATTGTTTATTCCAGATTTCACATTGAATTATATCCTCCTGTTGATTTTCCCTGCAAGGCTTTCCACATAAATCTGGTGTTCATTGCCTATATATATATATATATATATATATATTTTGATCTCTGCTTTCGTTAGTACATTTTATGCAACTCTAATGGAGCTACAATTTACAACAAATAGCAGAAGTAGAGCTTTTATTTCTGTTTGTGTCGTTTTTTATTTCTTTTTTCCACGATTGAATGGTTTGAAATAGATTTATTGAAGGCTAGACAACCGCATCTCGGACCAGTATCAAAGAAAGCACATTCGTTGTCCAGTTGGGCTTAGTTTTGCGTGACTAATCTAATGTCGAATAATTTATCATTTATGGTATTTTTGAGGGTGGACGGCATTAAAATAACCGTCTTTTTACCGTTTAGCTATCAGAGCATTTTGTTTATGCTCTCCACCCTTGCTCTCTGTCCCCATCTCTCTTCATCGTGGCTAGCTGTTTCTTGAGGTAGCTACTTGCCATTGTTGGCAAGACCATGTGGTTGGATGTTGTTCAAAAGCATTTCTGACGCAAACTTGACTAATAGACCATCAGGTGTCACCCATATCTTCTCAGAGCTGGGAAAAGGCTTGCTTTCTTCTTTATCCATCATACAACTTCTTTCGCTCACCTTCTCCTAATTTTTCTTCTTTTCATTTCTTCAGGAGTGTTAAATGTGAAAATGATCACCGTGTTTTTCTGTGTAAAACTAGTGAACTCTTTAATATTTGTACTTAATATTTGCAGGTATGTGCTCTACTGGATGGTGATCTTTGCTTGCAAGTTCACTTTCGCGTACTTTCTTCAGGCATGTGATGCATAACTTTTTTGTTTTGGCAGTGTTTATTTGAACGGTCATCATTTTAGATTGTCTTTATATATTATAAGCTATAGGCCCATCACAATGTCTATTTCCATCTGTCCAGATCAAACCATTAGTTGATCCCACCAACATTATCAAGGGCCTTCCTTCGCTGCCATATTCCTGGCATGATTTTGTATCTAAGAGTAAGCGTTGAATCTTCTCTTTTTTCACTTGTTTTTATTTATTCTTAGATCACTTCTTGTATCTGCTGTAGACTTAGTGCTCCTATACTTCCAATTTAGTGGATGAGTTCTTTCATAGCTACTCTTTGAAGAATCACTAAACGCATTGATGAATTTGAACATATGACACATTTGTATTGAACTTTTCTTGGATTTCAAATTTTCTTTTGCCATACACGTGTGTTGTTGAGATTATCGAATCAGATATGATTCCCTTTTTTGTCAAGAACATTTATTCTCCCATGCTTACTTTTTATTTCTCCTCTGCTCTTTGCAGATAATAATAATGTTCTAACCTTAGTCAGCATATGGGCTCCAATTGTGGCTGTAAGTATTTCTCTTTCCTTCGCTGCAACTAGCTTGTAAAAACAATCTTTATTTGGAACAGCCTTTTCTTTTAATAATTTGAGACCTCAAAATTAAAATATTTTTCACTTCTCTTGCGTGCTTGACACAATGAATAGAAGGAAGATTTTTAACTAAACTCAAGTTCTATTGTATTGTATTGGTCATACAAATGCCTTAGTTCCTTTAGTGTTTGTTAACGTTATTCTTCTTGAATCTTCAGATCTATATTATGGATATTCATATATGGTACACCCTTCTGTCTGCAATTGTTGGTGGTGTGATGGGTGCACGGGCGAGATTAGGCGAGGTATTAATAATCGACCTCTTGATTTTTCGTACAATTTGGATTTTCCTAGTTTATAGTTTCTGCAACTATTATAGTCTACTCTCAAAAAGGTTGCATTTTTTACACAATAACTACTTGTTTTGTTTTGCTCAAATTAAATACAACACCTATTTTGTGTAGATTCGGTCAATTGAGATGATACGGAAACGGTTTGAGAGCTTCCCCGAGGCCTTTGTTAAGCGACTCCTGTCTGTACGAGCTAAGAGGTTGGTATCTCCTTGTTACGAGATTCCTATATTTGTTATTTCTTAACGGTAGATGAGTAATGTAGCCAGCTGTGAGATTTTTTGATCTGAAGACGTTTGTCGATACAAAAATCAGTATTTAGATTGCACAAGTATACGCTTACTTATACTACTGTCTTTAAAAAGTAAATAGTGTTAAACGCGACACATATCGTCCACAGGGATTTAGGCTTCAAAACACTATTCTGGAAGCAAAAAGAAAGTAAGAAACAAAACACGTGACTTCAGATCACGAGTTTGAAGAATAATTTTTTTTCATTTGGTTTAGTTTATATGGTTAACTTAGAAATGGAACTTAAAGCATGTGTAGACGAAATATCTAAACAAATTTAAGAGCAAAGCAAAGTAAATGCAAGGGTTTACACTTCCTTCTGAAAGCTTTTTCACAGAACCGAAATGTCTTCACAAATAGAGGGCTTCGTAGATAGGTAAATCCACTTCTATTGGCCATTGGATCTCCACATTCCTGACAGTAAACTTAGGAAGGATTGTGGCAACCGTGTTTTATTGGATCATAAAAAGAATTACAACCTAAGAGTGGATGAACCACCCACATGCCCGTTTGATTTCCAGACATGTACTGGCGATGATTTCTCTTTAGCATTAATTGCTGATAGTTGTTGAGCACCACACCGAAAGACTTTTGTCGAAGAGGAGACAAAAAACGGAACCAAACCAAACCAAACCAAACCGACTCCGTAAATCCACTCAAAAGTAGAGCCTAGGGGGTGAAGATGTATGCAGACTTGACCTCTATTCCAAAGAGTAGAGTGGCTGATTTCTTAAGACCCCCGGTTCGTGCAGGAGTGTGAGAAAACAGGTAAAATGGATAGAGACTAGCACATGGTGAACATAGCACGAGAAAAATAAGAAAAAAGAAACGAGTTGGTACATTGAGAACATACACAAGGTAAGGTAAGCTAAGGTGAAACACTCAAACACATGGAGCGCAAGGCATTATACACATAGACCCATAGCCTATACTGCTATCCCTTTATAACCAACCTCTCTGACTTCCTTCTGCCAACATGCTAGTTACAGGTCTCTGCATCTAGTGTTCTACCCTAGTCTTCTGTCTCCAAGTACTCCTATCAGAGGTCTTGCCCTTAGATTTGTCAAAGGCTCATGTAGCCATTAATAATATAATTAGGCACGCTACCTTTTAAGGTCAACTCTTAGTACATTTTGTCAATTGATCTCTCTTGAGTGTTCGCTAATTCTCCTATTTTAATCTTTTTTATAACTTTCTTTACTAATGTCCTGCTGCTGGTACAAGTCTCCCTTTCTATTTGTTACAGCCCAAGTGTCTATGATGGAGATGCCAACCATCTCAAGTGATGTTGCTTGAACTTCCTCTTGACTAATCCTGCCAGCGTTCTACTCAATCTTATTAATTCTACTGGTATCCTTCAGTCAACGCATCTGTCCCGACATTCATATTTTTGTTTGTGGCCCAAAATCTGCCGATAGATGATAGCAGTGAAATTTCAGTGAAACTTACCTTCCTTTTACTGGAACTTCCAAATCACATAAGGTTCTTGAAGCTTGTCACTACTTTATACACTTTACTCCTCTCCGGTACAAGCGTCCTTATCAATTTCTCCATCCTCTGGTAATATTGATCCCACGTAACAGAATCTATCCCTCCTAGCTGCTTCGTATCTGTACAGGGTTACTACATCTTCCACTTTCTAATTAACACCACACAAATTGCAGTTCATGTGCTCTTGTTTGATATGAAGACGAGACCCTCAAAATTGAGTGTGGAGGAAAATAATACAGACAGATTGAACCTAATGCATTTTCATCTTAGTCTTTCCTGTCATTATCAATCAACATGATATCACCTCTGAACTTGGGACACAGTGCTATATGTTTTTATATTCAGTGTCAGGTACATTATTCCTTGCTGCCATGCATCTTTTTGTATATATGTATCATATGCTCTTTGATTTTCATGTGGTGAAATTTCAGTTTCATGTGCGTGATTTCACCTAGTTGCATTGCCCATGGATATTTTTTTACTTATGTTTTCTATAATGAATCTGATATTGCTATGTAGTTCTACCTGCTTGTTTTAGTATCATCTTAGTTGTTGAGTTCTCATTTAAGGGTAGAAGACACTATATCTCTGATTGATGAGGGAGGAATATTAAGTTGTTTTGCTCATTGGTATCTTTCTATATCTTCTGATTTCATGTCTTACATTGTGTTTCCTCCAGGGCACCAATCAGTGGACAATCATATCAGGTGAGGTGCTTATATTGAATTTGAGTTTACTTGGTTGCTATGTTACAATATGGTATCTTTATTAAATTCATGTTTGTAGCATCATTTATTGTTTTTTACTCTTGAGTTATTGAGTATGTGAGTGTACTTCTTTTCCATGACTAGCCTTCTTTATGGATACAAGTCTTCCTGACAATCAAATTATCAATCATCTTATAGCTCTTAATCTTCACTTTATTTTTTGTACTCTAACAAGAATTTGCTTGGTGTGAGGCAAGATAGCGACAGTAACAGTAACGTTAGTGAGAGGCAGTGCCAAGAGCATTGATGATGTCTTCCACTGCTGGGCGGATTGGTTATCGCTGNATTTAAGTGGGCCCATGTTTAGCCCCCAAAATTGCCGGGGATTAGTCGGGCTTTGGCCCGGACACCCTTCCAAAAAAAAGAGCATTGACGATGTTGAGAACTCTTCAATAAAATTTGTGCTTACAACTTCTTTTCTGATATGCTAAGGAGTGTGTAATAATTCACCTGCCGAATTAACTAACCCCGAAGAAGGATGGCGCTTAAGCGCACGACCTACACCCGGCTGTCGGGGAAAGTGCCAGGCCCCGATGAGTAGGAGGGCGCGAACGGAGACTGGTCTTCCGTGCCAATAGCATGATTGGCCTAAAAAGGAGTCCCCTTCTACTAACACATGGCTAGACTCAAGAAGTGACAAGAAAGTTTCTCTTACACGAAATCTTTTTCAAGCCATCTCTTATATAGTATCCTATTCTTGATTTCATGTAAAATAAGCAAGTCATCGGTTATGAAGGGTGGGTGCCAAGTGTAACTATTATCCACTTCCTACCTTTATGCGTTTTTCCATGTACTATCCTCTTAAAGTTTGTTTATGCTTATTTTCCTACTTGACCATCTGGTCTCAAAGGGGTATTCTGTATAATTATAATATCATATATTATGTTTTTAATGTGCTTATACATGTTCACATATAATTATATGTGTTGCGTTAGGATCAAAGCCATCTCATCGTTCATTTATAAATTTCTTACCTTGTTCCCTATGTCTCTTGCTTCAATCTTAACTGTTGATCTTTCACACAGAGATATGGACTATTATGGTTATGTTACTCTGTGGTAGTTCAGTATTATTCCTTTTTGATTCTACCGAAGTCTGATTTTATCTAGCTAAATATTTATTTCTTCTCCTTTACATTAGACCCTAACTATTTATCCACATATATTAGCTGTTTATGTGTTTAACTTTGTTTTGCAGGATTCTGAAGACAATGACAAGACCTATGCCGCCAAGTTCTCTCCATTCTGGAATGAAATCATCAAAAGTCTACGTGAAGAAGATTATATCAGTAACAGGCAAGTGACAGTATTGTGGTTCTGTTTTGAGAGATCAATCTTCCTGTCCTTCCCATTCTTGTGTAATTCTTTAACATGCTTTGGATTCTGAAATTGCTACTCCTTTTCAGGGAAATGGATTTACTTTCTATGCCAAGCAACACTGGAAGTCTAGGATTAGTTCAATGGCCTTTGTTTCTGTTAATCAGCAAGGTAAAACCTATAAATCTGTACCTGTAATATAGAGTCTTATATCTGTCACTTGTTGATTCAATGTTGACCCTGGACTATCTGAACAGATATATTTGGCGATTGACTTAGCTATAGACTGCAAAGATGCTCAAGCAGATCTCTGGAATAGGATTAGAAGGGATGAATATATGGCATATGCTGTCCAGGAGTGCTACTACAGTATTGAGAAAATACTACATTCTTTAGTTGATGGAGAAGGAAAGCTATGGTTTGTTTTCATTTGCTTTTGTCAAGTAATAAGTGAATGATGTGTCCATTTTTTTAAAAACATTTTTATGTGTTCTAGATCTTAAGATGAATTGCTTGTAGACCTGAGTTATTATTATGTTATGTTATACATCTTGTTTCTTTCTTCCTTTCCTTTCATTTACATTATTCACTTTCTTGCAGGGTTGACAGGATCTTTCGAGAGATCAACAATAGTATGTCAGAGGGCTCACTTGTCATGACTTTAAATCTTAAGAAGCTTCCTTTGGTGCTGTCAAGATTTTCAGCATTGACTGGCCTTCTGGTAATGTTTATAGTGTAGAGGGTGGAGTATGCCTGTTGCTCAAATTTAACATATGCATTAATGAAAGAAACACCCCACTACGTGACAATGTCTCTATGGATGCATGATTAAGGATAGTAAGGAAGAGTGGAAAGCATAGGAAAATTATTTACTAGTGCCGCCCTGGATCTTATGCCAACTAAATCCCACACTGACACTTTTATGTACCCTTCACACTTCATTCCTCAAAAGAAGAAATAACGTGAATTGTAGTGTGCGGATATAGTTTGTTTTTGTCTTGCTATACATTATCGTTTGAAATGCTT
>LUCG01283307.1:0-12999 GCA_001633085.1 Carthamus tinctorius | reverse complement strand
TTTCATCCACAATGGTTGTGAAAAGTGCAAACAGGTCCATGGACCTCTCAAAAATTACCATTGAAGATGCTCTTATTCGAGTCGGATCAGCCCTCTTTTATTCAATATGCATTTTTTGTTCACAAGATTTCGTATTAACGTGTAAGAAGAAATTAACGAAAAATCAAATGTTCTTCGTGTTATTATATTAGTTCTTAATCAAAATCACATTATCCATTCTAAGTTAAAATAGGAAATAAACAAAATAAGTAAAGCATACAAAGTCTGTATAGAAATTTGGGATTATTATTAACCCCCCCTATCCCTCTCCCTTTCCAATAGAGTCCAAACCATATTTACCCACACATCAACGCTTGCTTTTTTTTTTCCTTCACAAAATGAAATAAGAATACACAATTAATTTATAAACTAAAACATCATATATCAAGTAATTAAAAGGTGACGTCATAAATGAATCAATCATTGAGAAGAAGAAGGTGACCAAGGGGTCATGTCCATGGGATAGCTACCCAACACCCTCAGGAAAGACGTGAATTCCTGAACCTCTGCCAATGCATTCTGTGCCCTAACGTCCGCCATTGAAGCCTCGAAGTCCACGTAGAACAGGTACTCGAAGTGCTTCGCCGTCCCCACGCTCTCGTCGCCGACCAGCCTGATCGGACGGTTGCGGTGCGGCCGGCTCTCGATCTTCGTCAGGCTGATGTTGCGGAACGCGAACGCCGACAGGACCTTGAACAGGACCGACGTCCCTTCGTCGTGTGCGAACACGATGCTCGTCTTGAACGGGATGTCGACCCGCGGTATGATCGGCTCGCGTGCCAGCATCACGAACCGCGTCACGTTGCTCGAGTCGTCCTGGATCCCGTCCGCCAGGACGTCCATCCCGTACAGCTCGGCGGCGCGCGCCGACGCGATCGCCGCGGTGTCGCGGAGGTTGTTCGCCGCCACGAACTCCGCCGCTCCGGCGGTGTCGTCGACGGCCTCGCGGGTGACGTTCAGGCCGAGCTTCGTGAGCGTCAGCTCGCACTGGGCCAGGGCCTGCGGGTGGCTTATCACGCGGCTCAGGTACTCCTTCCGCACGCCCGGTAGGGCCAGCAGGCAGTGGTGGACCGGAAGCTGGACCTCTCCGACGATGTGGAGGCGGTGGCGGAGGAGCAGATCGTAGTTCCGGTGAATGCTGCCGCCGAGCGAGTTCTCAACCGGCAGAACAGCGCGATCTGCGATCCAGAGCTCCACCGTCTGGAATGCGACCTCGAACTGGTCGCAAGGGATCGCCTCGCAGTTCGGATAAGCCTTACCGGCGGCCGCCTCGCTGTACGCGCCAGGTACGCCTTGATACGCAACTCTCAGCTGCGAGCCGTGCATCGGCGCCGGCGATAGGTCGGCGATGGTGAGCGGCTTCGGCAAGTTACCGATCGGAACCAGATCTAGACTGCTATGTCCGTTAACGACGGTGATATTATTCTCAGTCCCGCTGGATTTATCGGTGTTCTGCTGCTGCGATTCCACCTTGCTGGCTAAGATGGCGCAGGAGCTCTGCCAATCGGCGCGGCTCTTACCGACGCCGCCAGATGCGAAGTTACCGGTGGTGTGCGTGGGAGCCGATAGGGGAGGGTTGGTTGGATTGGCGGCGGCGGCGGCGTCGAATCGGCTTGCAACGCATTTTACGGTGAGATGATGAGCTGGTTGAGGTAGCCGCCGATTGGAAACGGCTGGTAAGGTTTTGGATTTGAAGCCAATACTACTGCTGCCAGATGGAGGAGCAACAGAATGCATTTTTGCAGATGAAGAATGTTTGAAATCTGAAAGGGGATAAAAAAACAACAACAAAGAAAGCTTGTTATGGAGCAAGCTGAGGAAAGAAGAAGGGAAGGGGATGGGTTTTATATCTGTGATGGTGGTGGTGGAGGTGATGGCTTTTGGGTGGTTGGGTCAATCTCACACACCTACCACCCCTCTTTCTTCCTCTGGAGTGTTTTTTGACTTTTTCATCCTTGCCTTTTAATTTTCATATAAAGATATTTTTTTAAGAGTAAACTTAAGTTTTTGGTCCCTCTCTGGTTTACTTGATACCTTTAAAAATGGTAAATAGACTTCTAATACTAAACTCTATTAAAAATCTTTTGTTAAGCAAGGGAAATTTTACATCCTTTTATCAATTTTTTGTCTTTATTAATAAAGAACCACAATTATATATGTAAAGCTTGAGTTTTGATAAGAAGTTGAGTTTGGACTCAGAAACATGACAAGTCGTTATCAAACATTAGATCTACATCAGAATGGGATACATCGAGATGCGATGCAACGGGATATACCAGATCAGCTTTCGTATCAAATGCGATTCATAGGTGGGTTTCAATATCGTCAGGTATGTTTTTAGCGTAATTCCACCGTTTTGAGATATTTTTAATAATTTTTTACTTTATTTTGAGGGATTTTTGAGTTTTTATTTATCGATTTCAAGGAATCTTTTCGGGTTTTTTTGTTGATTTTAAAATTTTCCGTGGTTTTCTGGTTGATTTCAAAAGTTCTTTTTGGTTGATTACGAGGTATGATTGCACCTTCTTAAATAATAGAGGTGCACCTTCTAAAACAATAAGGTTGCCCCTTTGACAAACCTAAATTTTCTACTTTACGGCAGAGAAACAATACGGTGACATGTGCCACAGCTGGCACTTAATAAGGTCCGCTCATGATAGGCTAAAGTTTAAAAATGATCAAGAGTTTATCTATTTCTCATGTTAAACTTGACTTCTCGTAAATCCTATATGCAGCGGATAGCAAAATTCTTACAAAAATCTAGTGCTTACTTATCGACAATATGAATTGACCTCTAAAATTTGTTATAATACCAAACTACTAGTAGGCTACAAATTTGGTCGTTGTAGTCCACAAAAAATTACACTTTTCGTCTTTAAGTTTTAACATTATAATATAGTCATCATAGTTTTAAAAAACGTATAACTTAGTCCATCTCTAATAATTGTTAAAAGTTTTGTGAAGTGGGGCATTTTATCAAACTTTTTTGTGCCTAAGGCTAAGATTGATATTGTAATTTGGTCCCTGTTGTTTTTGTTTGTTTTAAAAAAATCGACAAAAGAACCAAAATAAATGAACTTTATAACAACCGTAGAGGGAGAGATCATATCCGAATAGTTTTTTAGCAAACTACAAGGACGTTTTGTAATTTAAACTATAAGGATGGAAAGTGTCAGTTTTGACAAACCACAAGAACCAAATTTATAGTCTTATATAGTAGAAACAACATTAAAGAGCATATGATAAAATAAGCTTAAAGATATATCAAAGCATATAAAAGAATATACAAAGTGTACCTGGCATCATGTTAGAAGTTTCCTGTGAGTCTAAATTTAGTCTTAAAACTTGTTTCATGTAGTCGCAATCACATATCGAAAAGAATTGGAAGATACGAGAAGATCGGAGTTGGATCTTACGTTTGGAGATCATATAAGCCTTTTATAAGGATTTTGTACGTCTTTAAGCATCTAAAGGGTGGATCTTGATCTTAATTGATTAAACACCAACCAAAAATCTTGTACTGCTTTGACAACGATTTGTTTCTTGAAGAACAATCATTTTCGTCTTGATTATTCATACCCGTAAATGGGTTTTCGGGTTATTTTATTTAGTTTCAGTGTAAATTAATAAATTGTATTTGATGAGTTGGGTTGACTTCCGGTGAGAAGTGGTTACCAACAATTGAATGAGAAATGGACAAACATTAGGATGACATGCACCGATGTACACCATATCAATTCCTTTTTTATGCCGCAATTCATGGAAGGGTTTAAAGCTCATCAATGATTTAAGTACTTCTTACCGAAAATAACACTTCTCACATCATCTCATACTAAATTGTATGTAAATTAAATAAATCAAAGTGTTACTTTTATCTCTTGCTAAATCATATCAAAGTTTGAATCTGGAAAAGGAAATTTTATGTTGATATATATTTGAAAGAAAAACCAGTTGGGACAGAGAGGAAATGAAATGTGGTAAATGGTTCATTTAGGATAGTTTATTTAAACACTTATTAGTAAACATGTATCAATAATATTCAATATTATTATTGACCTAATCGAGAAATTGTTTACTCCATCAAAATGGCATCATGTGCAACAAGTTATCCAATAAGCGCTAGACAAAGAATTGCGAGAGAAGTTAAGTTTAACGTGGGAAGTGGATCTTAATCGCTGATCACTTTTAATTTCATTTTCTCCCATGAATTGCGCTTTTGAAAGGAATTGATCGGGGCATCTCATCCTAATGTCCATCTACTTCTCATTCAACGGTTGATAACCACCTCTCACATGTTCCTCAACTTCTCACGGAACTCAACACATAAGCATGCTAACCTATAAGACTCTTAGTTCTTGCCATCGTTTTTACCAAGTAAGAATCATTGATCCTTACTATGTTTAACATCAAATATCCATTTTTTACAATATGGACAAATTGCTATTTTTTACTAAAAACAAAAATATCCATAGGAAGAAAACATTGCAAAAATACATTTTATTTATTTTCTTGCAACTAAACATATAAATAGTTACACTTCCTTTCATACCATAAAAGTAGAGAGTTGTCTTCGTTCCGAAGAATGGTTAGAAATTACCTATAAGTTACATTTGGATGCTAACCTTAAGGGTAGTGGTGTACTGTTAAAAAGGTTTAGGGAATGTGGTGGAATATCCCATTAAACCAGGTTCGAATCCAAACGCTAGCATTCTATCAGTCTTAATCTCACACGGTCGTAACTTAATTACAAAACTGTCAAGAATGTAGTTTAGACAAAGCCTAGATGAACCTTCTGAAAAAAGAAGTTACATTTGGATGCTTCAAGTTTATCCTGAAGAATTAAAATTAGATTTGTTTTTTTTAATTTTCATTTCAATGAAACCTTAATAAATAATGATTTCACATATTCTAAAAATCCTCTTCTCAAAACTTATTGTCATTTGTCAATTGTCATCCTAAAAATGTGAAAACTTCTGTAAGGCATTATTATGGGGAGGCTAATTGCACCCTCATTATTGCTAATTGCATCCCTACTCTCTTTACGAACATCAACATCACAGTTTCTTTTTTGCATTTTCGATACATAGAATGATCTGATTCTGATATCCATAGAAGTACAAATAGCAATCCCCCATTATTATTTATTCGCAAATTAAAAGTAATAAGAAACTACTATTATGTCACTTTAATTGTACATAACATAACAATCATTTCAGTCAAAATTTTATTGTATGGTGTTGTCGCTAGAAAAGAAACATTAAGGGTGGGCTTGGTGTATGGATAAAAATTGAGGGAACTAAATTAGATAAAACGTTTGTTTGGTGTTTGATATGGCTAGAATATAATTATATATGTTAGTTGTAGACGTTTGTTTGGTGTTTGATATGGCTAGAATATAATTATACATGTTAGTTGTAGGCATGTGGGAACTGGGAAATGAGATTAACCTTAGAAGGGTGAGAAGTGAATATGAAAGTTTGATCTTTTTTAATTTCATATCATCCCAAGAATTACATTTGAGACGGAAATTGATCTGATGCATTTTATCTTTGTTGGGAGATAGGCCTCCACTAGAAAACAAAAACATGGGATTTTCTGAGTTGAAAATCAAATAAAAAAATTTAACTTTTACTATAATTCCTCCTATTAATTTTTCCCATCAACCAAAAAAAAAGTTTCTTGAAATCATCCAAAAAAAACCCTTATAATCAATAAAAAAAGGTCAAAAGTCACTAGAAATTGACACAAAAAAAAACTTGAAACGTTGAAATTATAAAACATAGCAGAGGATTGTTGCATATTAGAACTGCAAGAATTCTAGATCCACCACTTATTAGAACTGCAAGTCTCAAAAGGAGCTTGAAAAAGAATTGGATAGAAACAAAAAATGTCACAAACAAAACACCAAAGGGAGTTTGAAAAATGTCATACTCAATTGAAACAAAAAAACCATGATTTTTCAATTACAAACTACATACACAAGTTTTAACATTACAACACAGATCCTCTCTAATGTACACAATCCACCTTACCTACTTCTTTCCATTTTCTTTCCCGACCTCGCTGCTCATTTGTTTTCCGACAAGATGGCCGAAAATGACCGACCACTCTTTTTCTTCCGTGGCAAAACTTTCAATCCCCACCCCCCATCTCTACGCCCCAACCCATCTCACCCATCTGAACATTTTCCCCACTCTGAATGGTAACCCGTAGTCCTTCGCCACAGCAGGCTCCCTTCGAGCCGCCTCTGGTTCAGACCACACGTATACCCCTCGTTCCTGCCTACTCCCAGGCACCGTGTTGTCCAAAACTACAGCTACTAAGAATGCTACCACCATGTGGAACGATAGCAGTGTGTTCATCACATAATTTAACTGTAAAGAGTAAAATAGAAGGTTGATTAAAAAAAGATAAAAACAAACGGAAAAAAAGGCTCTGAAAGTCTTCAAGAAAAATACTTACCCCTCCATATTGCGAGCGGAAAGGGCCATGAGAGGCAACGATGTAAGGCTGGTAGTAAGCGGGAACGGGAGAATTGGAATTTGGTTGGAGACCGTATTGCTGAAAGTAGGCGGGAACTGAAAGGGAGAAAAACAGAGAAAGCCCGATGATGATGATGTTTCGGGAGCTTCCAGCCTCGCTGTAACGTAAATTTGACAAACCCAATGCTGCGAGCATGGCCCACATGATGCATAGCAAGCCTGCAACCATCACTTGGGGGATTGATGCAATTAACCCTCCTACTTTACCTGTCAGTAGATGTACATCGATGAGAGCCAAAACAATATTTCAATTTGTCACGTACCAAACACATAATTAAGATAAGGGCATGTTGCATGACGATGCAATGTACTTTGATATGGTTCCAATTTTATGTGATGTACTATCAGAACCTTCATTTTGGTATCTTAGATGTGACATCTCAAACATATAGGTAGCTAGTTTACATCTAAGAATGCATGAAAACGCAACATGCTTTGCTACGAGTACTATTTTGTTTAATGTATTTTGGTTTAAAGGTTTGAGATGTCACATGTAAGGTACCAAAATGGAAGCGTTTGAAAATTGAAAGTACGTTTCACAAAAAGTAGAAATCAGACCAAACTAACAATGCATTTTTCCTGTAATTTGCCTGTCAAAAAAATATAAGTATATTTAGTAAAATATGGGCTGCATGTTTATCCAGAACATCAGTAAGGTCATGTTAGTATGAAATAATTTTTTTAAAACTAGATAGGTTGAAAACATTCAAAAAAAAAGTAAAGACATACCTACTAGGGATAATATAATCAAAATACATGCCCCCAACTCAACGGCTCTGCGACTCCCCATTTTAGTGACGGCAATCGTGTGCACGTTTTCGGTCAAAGAAGTTGAACCTGTTCCAGTTCCCCACAAACCAGCCAAGATGCTGGACAGACCTTCAAGACCAATCCCACGACTTACAACGCCTGGAGTAGGAGGCCTAGATGCCACCAATAAAGATGATGCATGGTATGAGCCAACCTATATGACACCACACTTTTCAGAAATTGTCTAATCACCAAGAATTACTTGTTAGGTCAGGTAAAAAGTCTTGCAACATGGTGAAACCATCAGATTATTTCCTGCTTATTATGCACAACAATATTATGAACTCCGCACATGCTACTCTCCCTGTCCACAACAGATTTTACACTCAGTTTTGGGATGCCGTAAGCAATATGTACATGCCATTTTTAACCAATTACGAAACATCGCATCTCATAATTATATGGAAGGCATAATGAAACAAAAGACTGAAAATGAATATGCATGTATACACACACACACACATATACATAGAGTTGGTTTCATTCGAGGTACCTATTTAAGATAATAGGAAAGCGGTCGAAGATCTAGTCATCTATGGGTCTAGAGACAAATGCCCATGCGATATGATTTTGAAGTTTTCCTTATAATACATGCTACAGATACTTGAACAGACAAAGTGGATTGTAAGAAAAGGATATGAGGAACTACTATGTACAAGAAAATAAAGCTGTAGGTAGCAACGAACATGTGGGAACATATAAAAACACATGAATACAACAGGCTCTCAATATTTTATTAGTTCAAGAGCTTAGATAGGCTGGCAGATACTATTAGTCTATGTGACGAAAGAACGTGTGAGAATACGAGTTAATTCAAGAAGCGTAAAAAGGGATTTCAACCATTGATCACTTCTAATCTCAAAACCCATGAATTGCACTTTAGAAGGGAATTGGTCTAGTGAATCTCATTAGCGTTGATCTAATGTTCTCTTCAATTAGGATTGATCCAAGCGTGGAGATCCCTTATTACCCTTCTCAGTTCTCACCGTAACTTCCATCCTCACTGGAACCCACCCTAGTCTGTGTTTACTCTCTGTTATTCTTTTCTTTTTTTTATTAAGTTCTTGGTTCGATTTTGGGGTGGTGCGGAGTAGGATTGGTATGCGCTTACATATCTGCACAATCTGGCTTTTAGAAACCATTTGGCAATTTGTCATTCTCCCATGAATATTTGTAGTTATTAATATATGAGATCGCACATTTTGTTAAGGTAGTATAAGAAGTGAACTTCATAGCAAAACTGCCACAGTACAAAATTTAGCACAGGTGCAGT
This sequence comes from Carthamus tinctorius, assembly GCA_001633085.1. NCBI lineage: Eukaryota > Viridiplantae > Streptophyta > Magnoliopsida > Asterales > Asteraceae > Carthamus > Carthamus tinctorius. The sequence continues at coordinate 4,335 of LUCG01283307.1, read as the reverse complement.
TGAGAGGGAGGAGCTTACAGAGTCCACGGAAGAAATAACAGACACCATGCACATTACAAGAGCCATTTTCCAGTTGAAAACAGGCGTTCCCCATTGTAGTGGGTATGGAAATCTAAACCATGGGGAAGATTTCAGGGCATGGGAAGTATCTACTCGGCAACTCTTCATCCTGGCAACATGTTTTCTGCAGTGATCCGATATCATATTTGAGGTTGGTATGTTTGCATCACAGCCATCATACTTATAGGCCCCTGCTTCAGTCAGAAGGAAAGCCATAGTCCATGTAATAAACAGACCCAACGGCACCTGGACACATTAATTACAGATATATTACTGTCACTTGCGTGAAATTAGTGAAATTCAAAAACAGAAGAAATAATTGCGTTTTTCTGGAAAAGGGGACAGAACCCCAAGGAAAACTTCATTCAGAACATTGTGTTTACTTACAGCGTAAATTAGAAATATGCGGTGCCCCAAAACAGATACCTTGCGTAGGTACTGAAAGACACGAAAGAGGAAGTATATAAGAGAACATATGAAAGAAGGGGTGATCTTATAGGATGCTCAACTTCCAAACAGCAATAGCAGTTTTTATGATAGCATGCCAAGTAGAAACGGAAGTTGACCAAAGGGAAGAAAAGGAAATACTGGAAGAACACCTACTAGAGAAAACATAATAACCAATATAATCTGCACCATGCCGATCTCAAGACATGCACCCATTTGCGGAAAACCGTAACTGTAGAACGAAAGTCCAACAGCAGCAATAGTTGGTGACACAACCACTGGGTTAATCAATCTGAAGAAGCATGACAAGTTGTAGTTAGTTTCATAGCACATGGTGCATCGAATTCAAATGGCGGTGAATGTGCTAAATCTAGAAAAAGAAAAATAATACTCGTTACTCGTTAGCATCTTGCATATCAAAATTGGTACTCGGTATGAACACAAAACAATGACCTTGAGATATAGAGAATAACAATGTTTCTCCGCACCCACAAGAGGCCATTAAAGCCACAGAAGTATGTACAATCTAGAGCAGGATATGAAACTTCCAAGAGACTAGACAGGTCAAACAGAATAAGATGATGCATTTGGACCCAAGCTTTACCGACAGAACTATTTAAGGCTATTCGACGGATCATGGATTAATGGAAACACATTATGCATAAGACTACAATATAAATCGACAAACATGTAATATAACGCAAGTAATTTCCCCATTGAAAGTCTTTCCCACATCCATTCTTATGTACCAGAAAACTAAATGGGGCAACAGAGAGCCTCATCCCAAATCCTTCTACAGTCTTGGATAACAAAATTCAGAATTAGTATGGTAACAAACCAATAATTTGAGCAAATGCTGACTTAATAATTTTAATTTATGATACTACAAGCAATCTGCTTGTCTGCAGATAAACATAAAGAAAACCATTTGCATAACATTTTCCAAATTTGTAGACATGATTTCTGACCCACATTATGCTCAGAAAACAACAACTAATAATAAGCAATCCGCACCTCAAAAGTAGTGTCATCATTCCACTGTATCCAAGTAATGCTTGAAAAGCTGATGCAATAATTATAGCCCCCTGTAGCTCCTTCATTATATGCTTGAAATTCTGTAGTATCAAGGGAGTAAAAGTTCACCTGTGTGATTATTCATTTCACTAAAGCATGAAAGCTCAAGGCAAGAGGTTTCTAAATTCTAAGGATAAATGAGACATCATGGACAGGGTAGATTACTTGTTTTGTTATATAGCCTAATAGCCAGCAGGGAGTAAACAGATTATAATAAGCAGAAGCTCCACTCAAGGATAGAAACTTAAGAAAAAATATGGTTCTTACTACATAAAATGGTCCAAATTTCATGGACAAACAATAGTGTCAAGGTTGCAAGGCATGAAGACTTCCACAATTTTTCTAGCATGGTTAATAAATAAGAAACATGGTTTATTTTCATCTTAATAGTTTCCATTAGATGGTAATGCCAGTAAGACATTTCTTTCTAATCATATAACATACATATTTGGTAAACAATTGAATCCTAAATTTCAGCTTCCCTCATGGAACTAACAACAGGCAAGCACAAAAATAAGGTATGTTATAGAGACTCAATCTTCTTTTTTTTGGAAGGCTGTCCAGGCCAAAGCCCGACTAATCCCCATGGCCCCACTTAAATGTCCCCAGGCATGCGCAAGGGAAGGCTCAAACTCGGTTAGGGCGCTATGAACCCCCCGAACGATAACCAATCCGCCACAGCACTGGAAGACGAGACTCAATCTTCTTTGTACTTGGTGTTTTTATTTGTTTTTGTTCGTCGTCTCCAAATAACCAACTTGATCATTTGAGAATAATAATCTTATAGTGGTAAAATACGAAAGACAGGCATGATCTGAAAGGGGCTTAATATCAGATTGTTCTATAACTAAGCTATAGAAACTTTATTTAATATTATGTTGATACACCAATAGCAACCACTGTCATGAACTTCTAGGACTTTAGGAATATATTTGACTCGAAGATTATAAGATAGGAATGAGTATTAATTATGCCAAGAAAACTGCGCGTACACATGGAGGTTAATTTAACTAGAAAACTCTTGTGCCTGGTAATTGTCAAAATTGTGCCCATGCCAAGTAGGGGCTCCACCTGGCAGAGGTATTGCCAGATGAAAGACCTGAAGGGTGCATAGTTGTGTCACCTTCTTGGGACCCCCTTCAGGGATGCATGTTCAAGGTAAAGCTTGTATTTGGTAGTAAAGGTCAGATAATCACATTATAATGTATGGACCACTTGCAACCTTTTTCTTCTTGGGTTCTATTAATTTTTCTTTTTTCCTGTTGTAGTTTTACTCCATAAAGCTGAAAAAACTGCCAATTTTGAAGTATATGTCAAATAAAGTGATGACTCTGAGTTCTAATGATAAAAGCCAATCAGTTGATGGTAGCCACCATCCATATGTTATCAATTACTAGGTATATAGTCGGTTTTTTACTTCCATAGGCTACCTAGAGCTAGAGCCTCACCTTTAGAAGACTTTTGAGCCTAAGATTAATGATTATGGCCCTACTTATTGTTGTCATCTTCAAAGATTTACAAGAAAATAAGCAAATGTCACTTAAAAACGTGAAGGTCATGAAGACAGAAACCATAAAACTTCTTTTATGTTGCCCTGAATGACAGTATATGTGTACTTATTTATAATGCTAAGGTGGGTTTCTCATTCAGATTCAGCTAACATAAACTACATACCCTTTGAGCAAATACTGATTCATTTACTAAAGAAACAATTATAATGTTTACCCATAAAGAAGGCTATGCTTTGTCATGCTGTTAGGTAACGTAACAAAACTACATAAAAATATATGCTTGAAACAAACTGGGTAAAGAAGGTAGAGCTTACATTTCCATTCAATCCAAGGAACTCAGGGGATTTTATTATTGCAAGCGCGGGAGCAAGAAAGACAAAAGATGGACCTTGTATGAGGGGTAATCTTGATCCAAAATTTGCTTGTAGAAGTGTGGTCATTCCCGAAACAAAGAGCACAGTGGAGACCACCATAGACATATCCTCCTACACCCACTAATTTCCATCAGACTATTTCAAGTGATCATACCTACTTTCAAATATAACTTAGCCTGATATGAAGTTCAATTGCTTACATGGTCGCCACCCATTGCCGGAACGATCACAAGCGGAATTAAAACCAGCGAACCCAGCATCGACAAATAGTGCTGGAATCCATAGAAACCAATGGGAACTGAAGACAAATTCAGAAAAAAATCAGTGCAGCCTATTACACACATTTATGCTGTAAAATGTTAAGTCATTAAGGCTATAGATATCAATACAGTTAGCAACAAATACTCATGTTAAACCGATGAAACCGTATGAGGCTGTGATGTTAAGACATTGGAAGTCACAAATTCACGTGCCCTCCTTAGTTAGGATGACAAATTTACTCTGTAAGAGAACATACAGTTGCTAATGCACACGCAAAATCAGGTATCAATAGATAATACGTTGTGAGAACATGGTAAATTTTGAAATTTTGCAATACATTATATTTACCTAGACCAGGAGTGTCTCGAAGCTCATACTTCATATGTGAATGACGAGATACAAATTCATCATCAACCGTTTGTGGCAACACAGTCTCATTCCTAACCGCCCTCTGGCTCGGCTGTGGATGTGGAACCGCGGGAGTCTCAGCAGCAGCAGCAGCATTATTAGCCGGTCTGTTTGCCACGGGCTTCGGCGGCAGCCGAGCAGGACCGCCTTCCGCCTCCCTCGTCTTCTTCACCGGCTGATCCTTATCCGATTGCACCTGC
>LUCG01283235.1:0-18642 GCA_001633085.1 Carthamus tinctorius | reverse complement strand
AAAATAAAATAGTTGTTATGATGTGATGTGAAAAAGGCCCATGGTTTAGTACTATTGGCCCTACGTAAATTTCACTTCAAGTGATTGTTTGTGTTTGTTGAAATTTGTCATAAAACTTAATATATGTTGTAGTCATGGTTGATCCTAAGGTTTTTGATGTCCTATGCGAAAATGCTAAAAAATGACCTTGTGACTGTTTCCTTTAAGCAAATGAAACAACTAAACATACGTTTTTTTAAGGGTTTGAAACCTAGTCAATGGGGTATATAAAAGATATCACCTAAAACGATGTATTCGTGCATTTATTGAAGAAAAAAATATCAATTGGTTTTCCATATTCGAGGTTCGCTAAGAATTTACTTTCAATATTCAAAGTTGCTAACTCGGTTAGCATTTCTTAACTCTACGGTAGATCGTGAATATGATTTCAATAACCTTGGTTTTGGAAAACTTCTTTTGGTCATTTAGGATTTCCACATTTGATGTATTGAATCTAACTTCGATATCAGTAATTGGCTAGAAATGGAACGCCATGCCTTGAAAATCGAAACAGGCGAACTTTGAAGAATGGTAAAATTGACTTGATTTGTTGGAATGTTGAGCGTTCAAAGGTTCGCGATGTGCTATAAGTATTACATAGTTTATAAAGCCTAATTGCTTAATTCTTAAATTATAAATCCTAAACTAGTAATAGATGTAAATTAGATGCAAGTGGCTAGGGCCGAGCCTGGTTGTAGTATAGTTTAAAAAAGTGAATTACAGTTTTGGTCGTTTTGGTCCATGTGCTTTACTAGTTATTCGTTTTTTCACCCATATTATATGCTAATCACAGTTTTTTTCACCACAATACGTGTTTTGCACGGTTTTGATTATCTTGCTAAATGTTCATTGATTTGGATTTGGAAATGCAACAAGAAAAAACTTAGGTGTTTGGTTCGCATGATGTTTATGGATGAAATGAAATATGTCAAAAAATTGACTTTTGAAAGAATTTGAATGAAATGTTATCAAGTCTGACCACCTGTTTGGTTGATAGAATTGAAATAGAATATGTTAAAGAAGTTGGAGTCCGTCTTTTTGGTTCATATAATGTATCTTTTGAACTGAAATGAAAATTTGGTAAATGACCAAAATATCTTTTCTAATATTTATATTTTTTAAACATAAGACACTAATAAAATACACTTTATTTTTTAACTAAAAATACGTTAACAAAACAATCGTTGAATATTGTAACATAACTTAATAAAAATAATTATTAAATACTTTTGTAAAATAACTAATAATTTATTTATAAAATAAATTAATAACAATTTACTTATAAAATAATTTAACAAAGTGTTTATTAAATACTTTAACAAAAAATTTATTAAATGCTATAACGAAATAACTATTACATTAATTAATAAAATAATCAGAGTAACGACAATTTGGGAATAGTATAAAGATTAAATTTCAGTCCAATGAAATACCTACCGTTTGCCAATGAATGATAAATTTATTTATTTATGAAATTTGATGGAATTCAAACATTTCATCCCTCAAAAAACTTTTTTTTTAAAATGGTGTCCGGGCCAAAGCCCGACTAATCCCTGACAAAATTGGGGGCTAAACATGACCCAACTTAAATGTCTCATGCATGCGCACGGGAAAGCTCGAACTCGGTTAAGGCGCTAATGAACCCTCCCCCCCCGAGCGATAACGAATCCGCCACAGCACTATAAGACATCCCTAAAAAAAACTTGAACTAAACAAATAAATGAAATATGGTCAAATCAATTCAACATTCAAATTCCACTAGATTCTGCAACCCAAACGCCCTCTTGGGCTCAAAAGTTTATGAATTTGTTTTCATGCATTGACGCTTTGTTATTGAAACTTGTTTTTTACGATTGAAATATAAGTAAGTGGAAGGAAATAGGAGGAAAATTTGAGGAAAAACAAGTGTTTCAAAGTTAGAAGATAAATCAAGAAAAGAGGAAGGAGAATAATGATAAGTTTTATAAATAAATCTTTCTTCCAACTGTGAAATGAACTGAAAGGAAAGGAAATATATAAATTAGAACAACTTAAAAAGATTATTAAAGTTATAAAGTATACAAACTTCCACTATAATTAAATTATATGCCTTTTTAAAAAGTATGTTTGGAAAAACGACATATTTTATTCCATTTATCTTGTTATTAAGAACATTAAAAACATCATACTTCTCTCCCTTTCTCCTTTTTTCTCCCAAGAACACACACACACACCAAAAATAAATAAATATCTTCGTAGTTCCTTCATCCTCTATCCTTTTTTTTTTCATTTTTAGGGTTTTCTCCATAGAACTTGAGAATACAATGTGAATATGAAGACATTGGTTGTTACAAAATTGTTGTAATGTACTACTTTAATATTATAGCTATGTTAATGTCTAAGTAGTCAAGAGACGGAGAGGTGGTGCTCTTGACAATAAGCGAAGGGCTTAATTGGAAACGGTGGAGGTTCGCACGGGAAGGGCTGCATGAGATAAGGGGATGCCTCATCAATTACGTTTGAGTGTGTGGATAAAAAGTTGGGATGCGATTGGGGAGGGGGCAGTGGTAAGAAGTGAAAGAATGAATCTAAACCATTTGACTAATCAAAATTAAAGATCAAGAATAACGAGATGCATCAGATAAATTCTCATAAGAAGCGTAATTCATGGAGAAGATGAGATTAAAAGTAATAAAGGGTACACGTATCTTCTATGATCATGTCCATAACTTCTTTCTCACACAACTCAGCAAATAATTGTGGAAGAAGTTGAACTAAGGTGAGAAGTGGATACGAACCATTGATCACTTTTAATCTCAAGCAGCACATGGATCGCAATTGATACATAGATCGATCTAATGCATCTCATCATAATGTGCATCTAACGATCAATAACCATCCATGACATTAACTCAAATTCTCACCGGAATCCAACCCCACATCATCATTTGATGTGTGTGTGTGTGTATATATATATGTATATATAAGCAAGAGATGATGCGAGAAGCGTCGCTTTTGATGACAAGTGCTTTTAAACCACTGATCATTTTTTTATATCAAATACCATATAACGAATTGCGGCTTAAAAGAGAATTGATTCGATGCATCTCGCTGCATCCCATCCTGTCGTTCGTCGATGTCTCGTCCAACGATTTACAACCGCTTCTCACACTTTTCACCAAATCCGATACTTCTTACCGGAATCCAACCCTATATTTATATTATATTTTTAAGCGAGGGAGGGACCGAATTTGTGAAAATGCATACCGAAGCGACTCACATTACAGTTAATGCAAACACATGAACCGAAAACGTAAAAAACATAAACCACATGGACCAAACATGTACATCACTTAAAAAAAGACCACAAGGAAGGCGGTAGGCATTCAAATCATAGTTATTGGGCCGAACGTTACAAATACCCGGCCCAATTAGCATTTTGTTACTGGCGGTGGCTAACGTGCGCACAGAAATGTATTTATAAATCTTATTTTAATCTTAAACCCTAAACCCTTTTGCCCTAGTTAGCAGCAGAGGAAAGAAACCAGCAAGAACACCAGTTTCACTTCCCAAAACCCTCCATCTTTCACCTCAGAATCTGATCTAAAGAACCAGAATCTGTGAATTCAAGTGGTGCTCGTGGCGGTATTCAATCAAGAATCTCCAATCTGATAATCGCCTCCACAATCCAGGTCAGTTTCCTCTGTTTTTTTTTTTATATTTTGGTTTTTCTAACGTATTTTGTTGATTGAAGTCTGTTTGTGGCGGTATTCGATCAAGAACTATTGATTTGAGAAGTGAATAGATAACTCAAGGTTAGTTTTTCTATTCAGTCAATCGAGAATTTGGTTGTGATTACTGATTACGTGTTATATCTTCATGCTCTGTTGATAATAACATCCTATTTTTATTGAGAAGTGGTTGAAATTTGTGTATTTATGTTACAGAAGAAAAGGTTGAGTATAAATGGCGATTGATGGGAGTTTCAGTATTGAATATGAATTGAAAAGGTTTCTTAGTCGGTGCCCCAGGCTTGCAACGGAGCCTCAGTTGGATAACTTGGTCAAGAAGGTATGGGAGAAGTTGTATTTTTCTTGAAGAATCTTTATTCATGTTACTCATGATTAAAGTTTTTAAGAGTTTTATAGAAATATAGTCTCAATCGCGTTGAAGTTCATAGTAGATAATAACATAGGACTATGCCAGAAAATCTATTTTATTCTTGCACCATGGAAATCACTTATGGAAATCAATGTGTATTAAGAGTTGATCACTTGATTGTTTAAATGTGTATTTATGCATGGCTATTTGCAGGGGAAACATTTGACCGAGGAAGAGTTGATTCATGGGGTAGCGGAGTTAATTTTACATCCTCGGTATACAATTCCATTGGTGGGATGCTTTCGCCCGATAGCACGAAAGATTGTTGACCGGGTTGTGGCTTTGTTACGTTTGGTGCCTGATTTGACGTCCAATTCCAATGATTCGATGCCTGATAGCTCAAACTGTGAAGAGGTTATTTATCTTATTAATTTTTACGTTGAACGTGGGAGAGGTCTGAGACTTCATGAGCTTTCCTGTTTGGCATTTTCACGAACGATTGATTTGATACCTTATCTATCCGGGTAAGCGCACTTGTACACTATTCTTACTCTCTTCAACCATGCTCCTGACATGTTTTTATTATTGTGTTCCATATAACATTCTTATTTCTTACAAGCCCGTGGGTTATGCCTTGATGCCTTATGTTTGAGTTTCGGTCAAATACAACTTGAGGTTTTGTACTTACATTTGCATAATGCATGCATGTATATCAGATTATCAGTTAGACGTTTGGGGTCTGTTAGTTCATTTTACTACTCTACCTATGGCTGTTTTTGCTGTGGTTTTGAGTTAACTTCTCCACTTTCCACTCTCCAAATGTCTCACAGTAAGATTTTCTTGTCTCTACATAATTTTTCCTTGAGAGGTCCACATAAACTATTGTGTTTTATTTGAAAAATTGTTTTTAAATGCCTTCCATATAATACAACTCATCACCTTCCAAAGAATTTGGAGGTAAGAGAAACGGAAGCTTCATGGTTTTATTTTTAACTCTTATGAGGTGACATTCTTTCGTTTGCCAAGTCATGAATTTCGGTTTATCTTCTTTTTTGTTTAATCAAAACCTTTCAGGGCAGGGGTGCCATTAACATACCTTGGTTACTTCATGCAGGACTGTAAGGGATTACTTCAAATACGCGCCGCCTCCGTTCAAAAGGATTATGGAAAAGGAATTAATCGCTCAGTCATTAGTGCAGGTATGGCTACTTGTAAATGTTACTTTGTTCTATATTCTTTGAGATTATGTCAGTCATGGGCTTACTTGGAATCGTTTTTATGCCATATCTGTTGAACATGTCGATTATGAAAGCTATATTCATGTTGGTGGAAATTACCAGTTTACGGGGATTTTTTATCCTCTAATTGTGATTTTGCTTTTATCAGGCAGGAGCTCATCTATTAGATGCTGTGCGAGTATCACATCGGCTTCTTTTAGCAGAACCAGAGCTTTTCGCTAGGCTATGGGATTGGTCCTGTTATCTGGACCTTGTACACGAGATCACTTGTTTTCATGGAGGAAATATAGAGCTTTTGTTGGATGTAAGATGGTGCACATTGCAAACATTAACTGTGGTTTTGAAGATGAGTGACAGATTTATCCGGAAAAAGATGAGTGACATGGCAACTTTAGACTTCAAACTCGATGATGAAGAAGCATTTGGGTGTTTACTGAGGTTAGCTTTGTTCAATGTTAAAACTTATTTCTGATTTGCTTACTAGCATCACTATGGGTTGCTGATGCCTGATAGAATGGCATGAAATATATGACCCAAGATCACTGGTATAGATGTAAGAATTCTCTGGGCCCTAAAGCAATATGCTTTTCTAGCTGGCAGTGTCATAAGATATCTGGTTGCTCAAACATTATAGAATCATTATGCTATTTACTTATGGAAAGCCGACATGGATTTATTAGTCATCTGGAAATCCTCCAACTTATCTGTTTACTGTTTGTTTGGAAATCAGAAGCCAGAAATTTGTGCTTCTCCGATATGTACAAATTTACGTTTGAGATTCCGCTTCTTTGGAAGTGCAAATTGCCTAACTGTCTTATATGTAATATGATGATTCTGGAACTGGTAAGCCTGTGTTACATGCAACAGTACCTAGTACTACACCCGAAAAATATATAAAAGATCATTGGATCATGTGGGCTCCGCATAATAATGATGACCATACCTCTAGCCAATTTAGCTCTTAGTACAGGATCATCCAACTCAGGTTTTTAGTTATCCGGATAGGTGAATTCTTATAAATCCATCCCCTGAAGGAGCCGGACATGATAATATAGTATATCGTTCGACTCTAGCAAGAAGTGATTTCACATCCTGAAAACACATTATGCCAAATTAATCTTTTGTGGAAATTTCCATGTGGATTTGTTTGCTATGGTCATAGGGACTTTCACTTTCATTTGATCCTCCCCAGACAGAGCTCTCTTTACAATGTCCATGTTTTTGGTCCATGTTCAGCTTTGATATTAACAATTTTTTTATATATGTCTATTTATAGGTGGAAGGAGTTTCTTCAGGATGTGTCTTTGGAGAAGGCTGGCTGGTATCTTGAACCATTTAGGGAAAGCAAATCGGATTCTTCTGAGGAAGAGATAAATTTTGATAGAGGACCAAACTCACAATCTCTGGGCCAAAACTCATCTGCTGTTTCCTGGTCAAAGCTTCCTGAACTTGGGCTACTAAATTGGAACAACATGGATGCCACATGGTAGAATAACTAAACTGAAGTAGTTATATAAGCATCATAATGGAATCGAGGGTTTTGGAAAGGACATCTCTAGTTAGTCACTACCACCCTGCAAATGGTGGTAATGCCTGCCTATGAAGCATCCTGCCTTTTCTCTTCCTTGGATTTTGGTCAACTTAAATGTTCTATTACGCTGTTTGTATCCCATGTATTCTAGTGCTGTTTCTAGCCTCTTTTTTATTTTTTATTTTCTTACCATAGAAGTTCCTTTCTTATCTTATATCAGGGATATGCCTAAAACTGGAAGGCCTTTTGTTTTAACATCTGCTGTGAAGAAAAGTTTTGAGATGGTGCTGTTGGCTGTGAGCCAGAGGTGGCCTATTCTTCTTTATGGTCCAGCCGGTGCAGGCAAAACTGCTCTCATTAGCAGGTTAGCCCAGGGTCATGGGAGTCAAGGTATGTTGTTTCTGCATTTAATGGACAGGATAGCTGCAACAAGTAACACTGGACATTTCTCCATATATCAGAATAATGATTATTTAATTTAATTATCCCTTAAGTTTGAACCTTAGCAGAAGCTAAGGTTGTATTAATCCCCTCCACCCAAGTAATATAATTAGTCACGTTTGTGTATTGTTTTTGTAGTTTTCCCAAGAAATTCAATAATAGAATATTTACATCAGTTGCTATTAGCATGGGAGCAATAAACCCCAAATCAGATGTGTAAATTTCTTGTATTTCTGTGCTATTCATAATGTATTGCGTAACCCAAAGAAAGAATATTCAATACCATTTTTAAGGAATCCGACAATCATACTTAAGTTATAAGGATTAACATATACACTGAAAGGAAATAGAGATCAAGCAATCTTGGCTGATGGACGCCCATAGGTGATGATCATTGATGTAAGATTTTGTGGAAGTAAATTTTCATTAGCTTTTAGTTGCTGTATCTTCTAGAGATGCGCTTTTTAGCACATAACATGTAAGTACTGAAGCCTGTAAGTGATAAGTACAACCCAAATCATGGTAGGTTCAGGGTGTAGTTTATTATATGATATATATGACTGTTAGTAATAGCTTCTTTGTGGATCATGATTGGTTTTGTTTATTTTGTTGGTGAGGGCACAATGTTCTTTATCACAGGATTAAATAATTGTTCTGTAATACCGATTTCATGCTTTTATGTATATGCTTCAAGATATGTGATTATTTTGTGGTAGTTATGTATATGTTGCCGTTTCATATTTAATTGCCACATATGAAATTGAGCACAATTTTGCAAACAAATAGCCCACTTGTTTCTCGAGAAGAGATGGGAAACATGCTCAATATCATATGTTTTTGTTAATGGTATTTATTTGTTTCTCCTCTTCTAGTTCTTTCTATTCACATGGACGAGCAAATCGATGGGAAAACACTAATTGGAAATTACGTATGTGCTGAACAACCTGGTGAATTTAGGTGGCAGCCTGGTTCTCTTACTCAGGTTGGTTAGTTCATTTTTGTTTCTTTTTTCATAGCAGACCATTTCTTGAGTCTTGATCATGTTAGCCGTAGCTTTAATGCTGTTCTTTGCTATCTACAGGCTATCCTTAATGGGCTTTGGGTTGTCTTCGAGGACATAGATAAAGCTCCTGCAGATGTACAATCCATCTTGTTACCTTTGTTGGAGGGTTCTACTTCATTCTTAACAGGCCACGGGGAGGTACTTGCATCCTTTACTTGGCTTAAAATCGTCTAAAGCTCTTGGTACCAGTAGCTTTTCTAATAGACTAACGTGATAACAGTTAGTTGTTGGTTAACTTCATAATTCGTGGCAACCTTTGTGCAACTGTTTGTTGTCCATCAGAATGGGAACAGCTCATAGAAAAAGTGTTTGCCAACTTTAATGATATATCATGCCTTTACAATATCTTCAAACTTTTTAATTATTCTGGAGAAATGACTGTAATTGATTATGAAAGAAGAAAAGGGAGATCCCTATGAGCAGTTGTCTCCTTTGTTAGTTCTGGATATGTATTCAAGACCCTTATTTGTTGTGGATTAATCATTAAGATGGTGTGTTTTTGAGGTTCAAGATCTCAATTGTGCTAGGATTCGTTTAAGGATACACTTTGAATCAATTTATATTTTTTACAGGCCATAAGGGTTAGCGAAGGCTTTCGACTTTTTTCCACAGTATCCAGCTCAAGGTTAGATGCGTCTAATGTGACAACAGGTATGTGCTCACATGCTTATAGATTATAATTGTTTGTGCATTTCATGAATAGGGAAATACTATTAACATCTGAACTCTGGAGTAATGCGACATTCATAATTTGGCAACAGTAAATTTTTAATTTTTTTCTCTTGTATCTTTTTTCTTAGTGTTAGATTTATAGAACTTGCGTAAATTTGTTGTTCCTTTTGATGATGGTGTTTCTCCATATAGTTAGTTGGTATGCTAGACTAGTGAGGATGAAGGGTGTGGGATGTGTGTAGTTGAAGTTCAGTTCTTAAATTTTATATTTTACTAAAATACCCATCCTCTTAGTAGTGTTGTACAAATGTTTAGAAAGCTTATATCATCATGATTTGATTTTTTTTTTCCTTCCATATGTAGCTAGGAACTCCCTTGGTGCACTATGGAGGAGAGTAATGGTTGGTCCTCCAAGTAGCAGTGACTTGCTACATATTGTGAAAGCCTGGTACCCGGAAATGGAATCTCTTTGCGGAAAACTTATAGGTGCGCACAAAAAATAACTATATATTTTGAAATGATTCATATTTATTGTCACAGAACAATATCATATTACGGTCTTTTCTTTCCTTGCAGAAACCTTTGAAAAGGTTAATCAGCTTTCTGGCTTCCAACTTGGAACTGCTGTCACTTTTGCATCTCCTGGCAGGTTTTCTTTGAGGTATTGTGCCGTGATTCCAGATTACAATTTCATGTGATAACTTATCTTGTTTTTGTACGGTATTTATATATCCTTCTATACTGGCAGGGATCTTTTGAAGTGGTGCAAAAGAATTGCTGGTTTGGGTTTCCATTTTTCGGGGGATAATTTATCTACTTATGTGTCTAAGTGCATCTATCAAGAGGTTTGATAGCTCTTCCTTTATCTATTGATCATATTTTCGACTTCATGGTTGATGATATAAGGATTTTGTTTAACAGGCTGTGGATGTTTTTGCAACTTCTTCAAGCTCAGTGGAAATGCGGATGAGCATTTTGAGAGAGCTAGCAGAGATGTGGGCAGTACCGATTACAAGTGCCAATACATTATATCCTGTTGACAAACCTGTTGTTCAGGTTTTTCTCCTCAAAAAACGCCAGATATATCAATGCCTAGAAAGTCCGGTTATTATTTTCTTAACTCTGAACGTCTTTTCTGCAGGACATGCGAACTGATATACGTATCGGACGAGTAGCTCTTCAGCGCATATCGATACCTGTGGGTTACTATTTAGCGTTAGTGTGTTTAAAAAAAATATAAGCAGTCATTCCTTTTTTGCTTCTTTTTTAATTATATTTAATGTTTCTTTGTGAAGTCGTCTCCTGGGAGTAAACCATTTGTTGAGATTCGTACTTCATTGCATATCCTCGAAAGAGTAGCTGGATCTGTTAAGTATAACGAGCCTGTTCTTCTGGTTGGTGAAACTGGTACCGGAAAGACGACGCTGGTACAGAATCTGGCTACAAGGATCGGTCAGAAACTTACAGTTTTGGTATGTTTAGGATAAAAGCTTAGATGATAGAAATAGTATGATAATGGAAGTAATTCTTATGGCCATCATATCATTTTTTTGCTCATTCGTGTTGCAGAACTTGAGCCAGCAAAGTGATATTGCGGATCTGTTGGGAGGGTTTAAGCCAATGAATGCACAGTTTTTATGCCTCCCTCTTTATCAGGAGTTTGAAAGTCTGTTTAGAAGCACCTTCTCCTCAAAGGTATTGTTCTTGGCATTTTTTGCTCTCTCTTTTCTTGGGTGCTTTTATTTTTGAGCAGTGATGCATTATTATTATTTTGATCACATACAGGGTAATGAGGATTACCTTTCCACCTTAAGAAAAGCTGTCAGTGACAAAAAATGGAACTTGTTATTTAGTGCTCTTCAGAAGGGAGTTCGGGCGGTGGTTGGAATAGGAAGACACAAGTCTGGTTCTGGTTCGAAAAGAAAAAGGCCGTTGGGTGAAGAATTAATAAAATCATGGGAGAGTTTCTCTTTAAAACTTGAAGCAGCTCATGCTCAGATTGGTGCCTCAGATGGGATGGTGTTTTCATTTGTTGAGGGCGTTTTCATCACGGCTTTGAAAAATGGGGACTGGATATTGCTGGATGAGGTCAATTTAGCTCCTCCCGAGACTCTTCAGAGGGTGATTGGTGTTCTTGAAGATGAAGTGGGGTCTCTTTGTTTAGCAGAGAGAGGAGATGTCAATTATATCGCACGACACCCCAACTTCCGCATATTTGCTTGTATGAATCCAGCAACTGATGCTGGTAAAAGAGATCTTCCCATGTCGTTAAGAAGCCGCTTTACCGAGTATTTTATGGATGATGTGTTGGAAGACGAGGATTTGATTCTCTTTATCAATCGATTTATGGAAGATGATCATTCAGTCAAAGGATCGACCAATAAAGTCTTGAATTTTTATAAAATAGCAAAGAAGGAATCTGAAGAGAGGCTGCAGGATGGGGCTAATCAAAAACCCCAGTACAGTTTAAGGTCTCTTTATCGTGCCTTGGAATATACAAAGAAGGCGAGACGCGCTTTTGGATTTTTGAAAGCTATTTACGATGGATTTTCGATGTTCTTTCTTACGATGTTAGATGTTCCAAGTGCTAAGTTAATGAACGCATTAATAGTGAAACACCTCTTGGATGGAAAAGTGGCCCCACATGTACCGTTCGATAGGTACATCGTGGTCGGGAAGGACTCCAGATCCGCCGATTTCTTGGAAAACTATGTTTTGACCGGAAGTGTCAGGGAACAACTTAGCAACTTGGCTCGCGCTATATTTATAGGAAGATATCCGGTGCTTCTACAAGGGCCCACATCTAGCGGAAAGACTAGCCTTGTTCAGTATCTTGCGGCGATAACCGGCCATGAGTTTGTGAGGATTAATAATCATGAACACACCGATCTTCAGGAATACTTGGGTTCGTACATAACCGATGCTACCGGGAAGCTTGTCTTCCAGGAAGGGGTGCTGGTTAAGGCTGTTAGGCATGGCTATTGGATTGTTCTTGATGAGCTTAACCTGGCCCCATCTGATGTGTTGGAAGCATTAAATAGGTTGCTTGATGATAACAGGGAGCTTTATGTGCCCGAGTTGTGTGAAACTATTCACGCCCATCCGAATTTTATGCTGTTTGCTACTCAGAATCCACCTACGTTTTATGGTGGACGCAAGATGCTATCTCGAGCATTCCGCAATAGGTTTGTGGAGATCCATGTGGATGAAATTCCACAAGATGAACTGAGCACAATATTGGAGAGGCGCTGCAAAATCCCTGCTAGCTATGCAAAGAAAATGATCGGAGTTATGAAAGATTTACAGTTGCATAGGCAGAGTAGTAAAGTTTTTGCTGGAAAACACGGGTTCATTACGCCTCGTGATTTGTTTCGCTGGGCTGATCGGTTCCGGATGTTTGGAAAATCCTATGAAGATTTAGCTCGTGATGGATATTATCTGTTGGCAGAAAGACTGCGTGATGATGCGGAGAAGAAAGTTGTTCTAGAAGTTTTGGAGAAGCAACTGCGAGTTAAACTTTCTAGCAGTTTATTGTACAAGGAGGTAACATGTCATAATTTACTACAGTTCTCTGTTTCTTTATGATAATGGCAATTTTCTTTATTTCTTGATAACTTTAATGCATGGACTTTGTGTTGCATCATAGCTTGCTACTTGATCCTTTAGTTTAAGCGTTTCCATGCAAATATGGAAATTTAATGAGTATGGATGGCATGCCTTATCTATATTAATTATCACCCATGCCATATTTTTCTGGTCCTTCAACTGCTAGTTTCTGAATATTATGATCTATTTTCCAAGAATTACAACCATCCAAGTCTTTATGAAGTTTTTAGAGATGGTAACAAACTAGACACCATATTCATACACATTGCACAACTTGTAAGTACAAGGAATATTATCAAGTTGATTAGGCTAAAATATTAACCTCATATTCATCAATATCATCACTTTGTTTAGATTAAAATTTTAGCCCCATATTCATGTTGGCTGATTTCAACTTGAACATCTTTGGAAGACACCAAGTACTTACGTTCTTAGGCTATTTTCGTTTTCTGAAGCATCCCATCGCCCCAAGTATAAAAGCATATCTGAAGTATCCGGTGCCCATCGACACCAAATATATAGTATCTCTACTTTCTAGCTTTTGATTCATGAGAATATTTAATCTTGGATTTGCTTCATCGGGTTTTCTAGCTGAACCTTTTCATATCTAGCTTAGTAGCTTATGATTCATGAGAATACACTTGACATCAATTATTGGATATGTTTTAATGGGTTATGTTACTGAACCTTTTCCTGGTGGAACTTAGGAAAATGCAGCTGCGGATGCAGTTCTTAACGTGCAAAAATCTTTGGTCGCTTCCGAGGATCTTGGAAGGTATGTATTTACATTTATTTATGTTCTTTCTTTCCCGCTTACCGTAACTAACTGCCTTTTGTTTGTCATGCAGGGTTGTATGGACTGATAGTATGTGGCGCTTGTACTTTCTTGTTGAGCGCTGTTATAGGTTAAGGGAGCCAGTGCTTCTGGTTGGAGAAACTGGTGGTGGGAAGACGACAGTATGCCAGATGCTAAGTATTGCGCTGGGATCCAAGTTGCATATCTTAAATTGCCATCAATACACAGAAACTTCTGATTTTCTTGGGGTTCGTCTTAATCTGACTCAAGTTTCTCATCATTGTCTAATGAGTAAATTACATATTTGGTCCCTGTGGTTTATGCTATGTTGCACTGTTGGTCCTTATTTTTGAAATACTAATGGAAAAGGTCTCTGTGGTTTACATTATATTGCACTATTGGTCCCTAACCCTAATTCAATGTGAAATCAATCTGTTAAGCATAGGGACCAATTGTGCAATATAGTGTAAACCACATGGACCAAAAGTGCAATATAATGTAAACCACAGGGACCAGTAATGCAATCTAATGTAAACCACATGGATCTTTTCTATAATTATTTCAAAATTGGGACCAACGGTGCAATATAGTGTAAACCACAGGGACCAAATATGTAATTTACTCTTGTCTAATTTACGGAATAACCAGTTATCAGATATGCACTTTTTTTGTGTGTCACATCACGGAACTTTTTGGCCAGTTGTGTGGGTTACATTATAAACTTTATGCAACAGGGATTCTATCCTGTTCGAGAAAGATCAGAACTAGCTTTGGACTTCAAAGTTTTGTGTGAGAAATTGCTGCAGTCAACAGCTTATAAGCACTTCCCTTGTGAAACTGTAAGTTTTTACTTAGATTTATTCTGTTACAGTTTATGGCCCTCTCTGTGATGTATTTATGGTTCTTAACACTACATTATTTTGCTTCAGACAATCTCTTTAGACATTAATCAAGCTTCAACGTCACTTGATCAAGTGACTAAGATGATAGAATATTACAGACAAGATCAAGTCCATTCGGATGTCTCTGTAAATGAAGTTGATTCTGTTGAAGAAATTAGACAACGCCTATCCGTCCTTCATCAGAAGTGGTGCACAATCTTTAATTGGCAAGATGGTCCTCTTGTTCAAGCAATGAAGAATGGTGACCTGTTTCTTGTGGATGAAATAGCTCTGGCCGATGATAGTGTTCTTGAAAGATTGAATAGCGTCTTGGAACCGGAGAGGAAATTGGTGAGTTTCTTTCTGGAGAGAATATGATGAACATGCATTTTTCTGAGTGTTAATTTATACTAGCCATGCATGATTTCCAAAATTAATTTGTTAGTCATTCTTGTTCACTTACATTTTTTTTTTATTTTAAGTTAAAGGCTTGTAGTTTAATATGCCTTGTTCGATCTCTATATGTTGTAACAATTGTTTTTGCTTCAACAGTCTTTGGCAGAGAAGGGTGGGCCGGATCTTGAGAAAATAACAGCACATCCAAAGTTTTTCATTCTTGCTACCATGAATCCTGGTGGTGATTATGGTAAAAAGGAATTATCTCCGGCACTTCGAAATCGCTTCACAGAGATATGGGTACCCCCTGTGAGTGAGCTTAATGAGCTCAAATGCATAGCATTAGAGAAGTATGTGATCTATTTATCTCATATGTCAAAGATTTCATGAGTATATCATGTAGATTGTAAGTCACTAATGCATATTCCATTTTTCAGAATCTTAAATCCTGAAATCTCTTTTCTGGTGGATGTCATGATTAATTTCTGGGAGGTATGATTTATTTTAAGTTATGCGCTATTAAGTTCTCACGGAGCTTTTTTTTTCTCACTTTGGTTTTTGCTGTTTGCAGTGGTTTAATCAGTTACAAACCGGAAGAATGCTTACAGTGAGAGATCTCTTGTCCTGGATAGATTTTATCAATGTGACCGAGGGAACTTTATGTTCAGAGGTTTCATTATTGCATGGTGCCTTCCTTGTTTTGCTGGATGGGTTAAGTTTAGGTATGACTTCAACAGTTTGTTAGCAATTTATGCTTTTTAGATTATGTTTGCTAGTTCTAATAGTAAATCCGGGAGATGTGCATGCTGATGTTATTTGTTTCTGCCAGTTTCAGTATTGTTGTCTTTGTTATTGCTTACAGAAACACTCTTTAATGTTACTAATTTTTTTTTATATCCTTGGCCTTCCTGCCTTTTTCTTATTAGGTACTGGGATTTCAAAAATTGAGGCTGAAGAGTTGAGGGAAAGGTGCTTGTCGTTTCTTATGGAGCAACTAAAGGTACTGTTAAAATGCTTCTAGGCGGGTCTTGGATCATCTTAATAATTGTCGTTTTCATTCTATGGGAGGAGATGCAGCAAAATCCTTCATTGTGCCATATATTTCTTCATCTTCTATTTTTTTTATTCTCTCCTATATGTTTTTTATGTTTATTGCAAAAGATATGTATTTCATATTTTTTTATCCTGTCTAATTGAAATGCATAACATTCACTGCAACAGGAGAGTAAACCAAGAATGAATCAGGAGAGCTTTTTGATGACGGAAAATTGTGGTTGGACCGATCTTCTGAGGTCAGCTGAGGCGCTGTCTAGTAGTGGCATGGAGATGGACAATTACTTTGGAATTCATCCATTCTACATTGAGAAAGGTTGGTGACAACATTGTTTCTTGGTTTACATCAGGCACATGCATTGGTCTTTGTTTCAGAAAAAAACGTATGCAGTTCATTGTTTTAGGTTCAATATTATAATGATGTGGCTTGAAGAGATAAAATGATTGGTTTGTTGATTTCGTATTTTGTTTATTTTTACTAGAGAATTTAGGCAAAATAAGTGATATTACAAATGTTGAATGGCAATCGTGTTCTGATAAATGTGGGATCTTCTGCGGCTTTTGGCATACTCTTTGGACTGTTGAATACTTATCTTAAACAACGTCTTCTTCTGTGCACTAGGTAATAACCATTTAGAGGCTAAAGGATTTGAGTTTCTTGCACCAACCACCCGAAGAAATTCCTCGCGCGTACTGCGGGCTATGCAGCTTAAAAAGCCTGGTACTTGTTAAAGATGTGCTCATGGTTTTTTTTATGAAAAATCTTCATCAAATGGAAGGTTCTTAACCGTCCGGTTCTGTTTGTGTGTTGTAGTTTTATTGGAAGGAAGTCCTGGTGTTGGAAAGACAAGCCTAGTTCTCGCTCTTGGAAAATTTTCTGGACATTCTGTTGTACGGATAAACTTATCAGAGCAGGTCAGTAAAATTCTGCCATTTTTCGCTTGGATTCTGTATTGCATTCTTGTTTGTATCAACCTGGTGCTAACTTGTCTGATTGCTGATTTAATCATAGACTGACATGATGGATTTACTGGGATCGGACTTGCCTGTTGAAAGTAAAGAAGGAATGCAGTTTGCTTGGTCCGATGGTATCCTGTTGCAGGTTAAAAACAATTTATGCTGTTTATGTCTAGTTTCTATAACCAACTTTGCAAGTATATTTGATATCTCTACTATTGTGTCAATCAGGCTCTGAAGAATGGATCTTGGGTTCTGCTTGATGAACTTAATCTTGCTCCCCAGTCTGTGTTGGAGGTGTGTCTTGATCTCCATATCTTATGCATGTTCAGTCAAAGTTCTATTGCTGACGCTTATTCTGACATATTTTTGTTGGATTTAGGGCTTGAATGCTATTCTAGATCACCGAGCAGAAGTTTTTATTCCGGAGTTGGGTCATACTTTCAAGTGCCCTTCATCTTTCAGAGTTTTTGCTTGTCAAAATCCTTCTAGTCAGGGGGGCGGTAGGAAAGGCCTTCCCAAGTCTTTTCTCAATCGTTTTACTAAGGTCTTGCTTTGTGACACCTAATATATTGGTTTGTCCTAAAAAAAGACGTTATTTATGAAAATGTTTTGACATCATTCAGGTATATGTTGATGAATTGGTTGAGGAAGATCATCTCTTCATCTGTACTTCTTTGCACCCAACTATCCCGGTGCCTTTGCTTTCAAAGCTGATTACATTCAATAAGCGTCTTTATGAGGATACCATGGTAACCCATAAATATGGACAAGCTGGATCCCCGTGGGAGTTCAATCTACGAGATGTTATTCGTTCATGTCAGATCATAGAAGGTGGTTCTATATTTTCACTTTGTTCATGTATCCATGTTATTTTTTCCAGAGTCATGTCTAAAATTTGAATGAGATGTTAACTTCCTAGGTGCTCCTGAAAGTTTGAAAAGTGATTGCTTTCTGAACACTGTATATGTCCAAAGGATGCGTTCATCCAAGGATCGTCAAGAAGTCATCCAGCTATATGAGCAGGTTTTTGGGTTAAAGCCGTTCATAAATTTATACCCTAGGGTGCAGCTTAGTCCAGAAAACTTGATTGTTGGAAACACTCGTGTGAAAAGGAATAATATGCAATCATCATCTGTATCTTCCTGTGAACTAAAAGTTCTTCCAGGGATGCGTCAAAGCTTGGAAACTGTGGCACACTGTTTGCAGCAACAGTGGTTGGTTTTGCTGGTTGGTCCAGCAGCATCTGGTAAAACTTCTTTGATAAGATTATTGTCGGAGCTCACTGGCAATGTGCTAAATGAACTTAACCTTTCATCTGCTACTGATATATCTGAGTTACTTGGATGCTTTGAGCAATATAATGCTATTCGCCATTACCGTCTGGTCATTGAACATGTCGAACGCTACATGAATGCATACTGTGGCCGCCAGATGGAAACGTCGGTCGAGTCATTCACGAAACAGAAGTATTTGATCAGCCGTTGGCTTTCTTTCTCGTCAAGCATCGATCACAGCTCTACGAGTTTTGTTTCTGCCGAAAATCGGAGTTCGGGACCTTTTCGTTCTCTCCCGTTGTTGGTTGATATCATCGAGAATCTGAAATCAGATGCGAAAAATGATAGCGAAGATCTCGAAAGATTGCTGAGGACGGTTAGGAAGTTGCAAGATGATCAGAGGAAGCTGCTCTATCCAGCAAAGTTTGAATGGGTAACTGGGTTGCTTATTAAGGCTATAGAGAATGGAGAATGGATCGTGCTCGAGAATGCAAACCTTTGCAACCCTACGGTCTGTATTCCATTTGAAGCATTCATTTATCATATAAGCATATATATATATATAGTATTAGGTTCAAATGAGAAGTGCTAAAAAAATACGAAGTAGAGAAG
>LUCG01283118.1:0-10883 GCA_001633085.1 Carthamus tinctorius | reverse complement strand
GTTGCCGAATACCCCGTCGCCGCTGGCGGCGGCTCCGACCAACCGGTTCCAGAGCGGCCGCCGGAATCAAAGCCCGGCACCAATCTGCCGACCTCGATGACCCTCGTTGAAATCCAGCGTGACCGGCTGACTAAGATTGCAGATGCGAACTGGTCGAAATCGGCAACCAACAACGAGAAACCTCCGTTTAGCGCGGAGCTGGTGAAGGAGATTTACGAGACTGAGCTGTTGGTGAAGGAGAAGGAGGGCGGGAAGATTAGGAGGACGGTGCCATTGCAGAGGGTTATGATCCTTGAAGTCAGCCAGTACTTGGAGAATTACCTATGGCCGAATTTTGATCCTGAGACTTCTTCGTTTGAGCATGTCATGTCCATGATTCTCATGATTAACGAGAAGGTATCGGTATCCCTAAATTTTTATGCAATTTAAGTGTTTTTGGGGTATTATGTTGATTGTGTGAGATTTTATCTATAATGCTTTATAATAGTCTTGATGTAAAAACAATCCAGTTTACATTAGAAGTAAACACAAGTTTGTATGCATAACAATGTGAAGGAGGTTTATAAGCAAATTCTGGGCTACATTGTATGATGTTCTCTTTAGACAACAAATCGGACCTAGTAATGCTGGCTGTAATAGAGATGGACAGCAATATAATATAATGTAATGGATATTAGACAATGTGATGTAGGGTTTCATGCTCAAAATGGCTTTCTTTTAAAGGAGTGCAAAAAAGGGAATTGGCTCAGTCTACAGGGTAGCGAGATTAGTATATGATAATATCTTGAAAGTATATACTCCCTGTGCTGATTCCAAGTGAGAAAGAGGCCTCGTTTTACTTAAGGATGGAAGCATTCTACACTGTTCCTTATAAAGTAAGAATGAAAACCGGCTAGCTGAATGTGGTGTTAATTAGGTTATTATAAATTGAAAATAGATTGATGGTGGTTCATCAATGGTTGGTAGCAGGTGAGTTCGCCTTAAGCAAATTCTGTTACACTCTCCATCCTGTGCTAAATACAACATTTGGCCGTCCGTGGATATTGGTGAAGGTAGTTTACTAGGTGCTGCAGAAACAGGAACTCTTGCAGGGCCTGGTTTAATCATAACAACTTGCTCCTAATGTCTAATAGCAGGAAAATAGAGAACATGGTTCTTGCATTCTTTTTGAGTAACATACTTTTGAAGTATCTGCCATAGCAAAGAGTGATTCTAAGGTCATGGTTTTAGTCCCTGTAATAGAGTAAACTGTTGGTTTGTATATCCTCTATGATGAACTAAAAGTCGAAGGCAATAATCGGTGACCTGAATGTTACTTATTCCATTGGAATTTGCAGTTTCGAGAGAATGTTGCTGCTTGGATATGCTTTTATGATAGAAAAGATATGTTTAAGGAATTTCTTGAGAGGGTTCTCTGCTTGAAAGAGGTACGTGAATTGCTTTCTAGCAGCTGTTAACATTGGTCAAACTTAATGTGTGCCATCAAAATTTTTGATACAGGGAAGAAGCCTGAGTATTGCAGAGAAGACAAATTACCTACTTTTCATGATTAATGCATTCCAGGTAAAAAGTTCGTTTATCATGTTGCATGTTATCGCACAAGATATGGTTAATTGACTTGATGTTGAATCTTCCCGTTCCTTGAGGATGCCTTTAGTTAATTAGTGTTCTGAATTTATAATTTTTTAAATCACTATGCATACACATCTGCACACAATTCCATGTTTTTCATGATCATGGTTATCAAATTATGATTATTACCCAC
Organism: Carthamus tinctorius; assembly: GCA_001633085.1. Lineage (NCBI taxonomy): Eukaryota > Viridiplantae > Streptophyta > Magnoliopsida > Asterales > Asteraceae > Carthamus > Carthamus tinctorius. The sequence continues at coordinate 9,118 of LUCG01283118.1, read as the reverse complement.
TTATTTATTAGTGTTAAGTTGTATCATTCTAGTACTATTTTGATCATGAAGTGCTGCATTGTCATATCCCATATATATGATGTCATAATATTCTATGCAGCTATCTAGTTGTATAAGTATTTGTCATGCACAGTGGATCTTGAATACACACAAGATAGGGGGATACATGCATTCTGTTCAGTTGATTTGCCAAACACCCTTTTGAACTCCTTAATCAGACACTTTCATAACAATTCAGATTGCATTCAGCATCAAGTACTTAACAATAAAAAAATATTCTATGCCTGAGGAGTTGTGGATTTTCTTAAGCAAAAAATTTCACGTTTGAATGGATTTAATTTATCCTCAAATTAAGGTAATTGAGATTAATCTTTGAACACCATTTGATGTGACTATAGTATAGGGTGTAGGGAAGACTTATCTAATGGTGAATTTGAAACAAGGCTGAGGCATTAAGCATAGGTGGTAATGATTTGATGGAGGATACAGACAAATAAGTACTTAACTACTTTGTCTCACTTCTTGCCTATCCCAATTAGTATATAATACAAGGCAATGTTTTTGGTTGTTTGTTGCACTTATTGTCTTCCCATCCTTTTATGTGCATGTCCATCTTGTGAAGCTTCTGCATAGTCTTTTTCCTTAGATACAACGAGCAAGGTTTTATTGATTTGTTCTAAGATGAGGTATTTAATGAAGAAACAACAACAATGTTACGGTTTGTGTCTTCAAGATCTGAAGACTTGTCAGGAGATTGTTGCAAAGCATGATTTAACTCATTTCATCCATGTCTTTAATTTTAGTTTAAAGTTCATGTATTGTAAGAGACCTGAAAACAAGATAGTCATCTATCACAAACGGGGTCTTTGGCCTAGCGGTAACTTAAGTAGAGCCCAACCTCCTAGGATGTCAAGGGTCAAACCTCACCAAATCTGATGTGGATGGGTGAGTTCATTTTCATATTAGATACTGTTGGATCACTGATTTGAAGATGACCTCCTGATTCTCCTTATATTTTAGAATCTCTTGTACTTAGATAAATTTTATGGTTCTTTTGTAATACTTCAAAAAGAATATAGTCACATATTCTCCTCGTCTTTCTTGTGACAGAGCCTGGAGGATGATATAGTAAGCAAGAAAGTCATGAGATTGGCAAGTCTTCATTGCTGGCATAGTCTATCGTTTGGTCGTTTTCAGGTAAATTTATACACTCTTGTCTATCATTTCTCAAACTTGATTCTGCCATGTTGTGTAACTTGCTTTTGCTTCGGTTTTGTAGATGGAGCTTTGTCTTAATCCAGATTTGGTTAAAAAATGGAAAAGAATTGCAAAAAAAGCTAAGGAGGCAAAGAAACGAGGGGAATCTTTTGATATCTCAATGATGCTAGAAGTGAAGTTCTTGAGGAATTTGATTGAAGAATTTTTGGAGGTGATTTTTGTTAAACCGTATACATTATTCTGCTGGATTTCCATCACGTAAGCTGACATGAGACACCTGTTCTTGTATAAATAGGTGCTCGATTCCAAGGTGGTTTACTATGATGATGGCAATGGAGGGTCTGGCGTTCATGGATCTGAACAAATCAATGAAGCTTCGATCTTGTATTGTGAGAGGTTTATGGAATTCTTAATTGATCTTTTGAGCCAGCTTCCAACCAGGAGGTATGTTTATTTCCAAGTCCATTTGGATGTTTTCTCATGTTCCCAAAGTTAATAATTTATTTGTTATTTACTTTTTTCAAACTGTCATATGTTATTCATCTTGACGATTGGTTGTCCCACAGATACTTTAAACCTCTTGTTGCTGATGTTGCCGTGGTTGCAAAATGTCATTTGAGTGTTCTCTATAGACATGAAAAAGGCAAGCTCTTTGCTCAGTTGGTTGACTTGCTACAGTACTACGAAGGTTTCGAGATTGATGATAACTTGGGGAGACAAATGACTGATGATGAGGTGCTTCAAGCCCATTATGAACGCTTTCAAGCTTTTCAGCTTCTTTCATTTAAAAAGATACCCAAGGTGTGTTCTCTGATATGTGTGAAGTATGCAATTTCATGGGTGTCCTGATAAGTTGATGTATACCTTTCTCAGTTATCTGACGGTTGTTATTTTTCTTGCTTTTCCTGGTTGTTGTAGTTGAGAGAACTTGCACTTGCGAACATTGGTGCGATTCATAAACGTGTTGATCTTTCGAAGAAATTGTCTGTCCTTTCTCCTGATGAATTGAGGGACTTGGTCTGCAGTAAGGTCAGTGGAGGAACTATATGTTAATATACATGTAGGGATGAGCCTTCAGGACCATTTTGCCCAACCGGTACCTTACCGAACCGAAACCGGTACCTTACGGAACCGAAACCGGTACCATGTATTCGGTCTGATTTTCGGGTCCAAGTATTCGACAAAATCAGTATTCGGTACCGGGATTTTCCCAAATAACCCGAAAACAAACTAGAATATTAAGAGACCTTTTAATTTTTTTTCCTTAAGTATGCATATTATCTCCTAAATAAACTAACCTTATCTTTTTCTAATCAAGGTATATCATCTCCTAAACTATCCAAACTTTCTCTATAAGTATCCAAGAAATTGGTACCCCTACATAACCATCAAAAAATGGGTACCCCCACATACATTTGATTATTGAACTTTTGATTGTTTGGAATTGATTTTGAAACACATTTGAAACATTATGAAGATTTTGTGGTTTACGATTGGTTTTGATACAAATAAGATACATTTTCATATTTTCGGTCCAAAGTGGTCCTGGTGCCGATCTTTCTGGCCCGAAACCGAAACCGAACCGGTACATATGGTTCGGTTTTCGGTCCTACTTTTTGGTCCCAAGAAATTTTGGTACCAACTGGTCCGGTCCCGATCTCATCCCTATATTCATGCCATTTTGGTGTAGTTTATAAAAATGGGACTTGTTATGGGTGAAAAATAGGCTCGTATATTATTAATATGCATGATGTATACTTTTTTCCCCTACTTAGTGATGGTCTAGAGTCTAGACACATTTATAATATTTTTGTTATTTCTCATGATTGCACATGCATTTCTAATTTTCTGTATGCTTCAGGAAGCTGATTACTTGATATTGTTCACATCTTATTGCAGCTGAAATTGGTTTCAAAGAACGACCCATGGACCGAAAGGGTTGATTTTCTTATTGAAGTCATGGTCTCCTTTTTTGAGAAGCATCAGTCTCAAAAAGAAGCCATAAACGCTCTGCCACTCTATCCAAATGAACAGATTATGTGGGACGAAAGCCTCGTTCCAAGCATCAACTACTCTGGGGAGGGCTGCCTCGCACTTCCGAAACTGAATTTGCAATTTTTGACCCTTCACGATTACCTTCTCAGAAACTTTAACCTCTTCCGACTCGAATCCACTTATGAGATTCGTGAGGACATTCAGGAAGCCGTTCCACATCTTCTTGCTTATATCAACAACGAAGGGGAACCTGCTTTCCGTGGCTGGTCAAGAATGGCTGTACCCATTAAGGAATTCAAGATCAGCGAAGTGAAGCAGCCGAATATCGGCGAAGTAAAACCGTCCTCCGTTACCGCAGAGGTTACTTTCAGCATTTCAAGTTACAGAGCACAGATAAGGTCTGAATGGAACGCCCTTAAGGAGCACGACGTACTGTTTTTGCTTTGTATTCGTCCATCTTTTGAACCATTAAGTGCTGACGAAGCAGCAAATGCATCCGTTCCACAAAGACTTGGCCTTCAATTTGTGCGAGGATGTGAAATTATTGAGATGCGTGATGAGGAGGGAACTCTAATGAATGATTTCACAGGAAGAATTAAGCGGGACGAGTGGAAACCTCCAAAAGGCGAACTAAGAACAGTGAGAGTCGCCCTTGATACGGCACAATATCATATGGATGTTAGTGATATTGCTGAGAAAGGTGCGGAAGATGTTTACGGTACGTTTAATATCTTGATGAGGAGGAAACCGAAGGAAAACAATTTTAAAGCAATATTGGAGTCGATAAGAGATCTCATGAACGAAACTTGTATCGTGCCCGATTGGTTGCATGATGTGTTTTTGGGCTACGGAAATCCTTCGGCAGCTCAGTGGACGAATATGCCGGATCTCCTTGAGACAGTAGATTTTAAGGATACCTTTCTTGATGCTGATCATGTTAGAGAATGCTTCTCAGCTTATCAGGTTTGTAACTTCGTATCCAATATTTGGATTATGTTAGCATTTTAGTGCCTCGTGGAGGTGTTATTGGATTTCCAACCGAGTGTTCATTTTTTTTTTTCAGGTAGTGTTTACAAATTCAGATGGCACAGAAAACCCGAATCCGGGGCCCCCATTTCGGATCAACGTACCCAGAAATCTGAAAGGAAATGCTCATGCTCTCCCAGGAAACAACAAGTCAACGACGGCTGATGTTGATGTCGTCACGAAGGACTTTGCTGATTTTGAGAACGAGAAACTTATAGTTGAGGCGTATACGCCTCCAGATCCCGGTCCGTATCCTCAAGATCAGCCGAAGCAGAACTCTGTTAGATTTACCCCCACGCAGGTATGCCTTGTTTTTCCCCCCCTTCAGTATTTACATTAAGACAACTAAAACACGAAGACTTATACAAAAATGCACCAAAAATTGACAATAATTCAGTTAAGATAATGGACTTTAAGGATTGTATTTTGTGTTCCTGTTATGCAATTAAAGTTTCTTGCATAGATAAAGATACATAAATGAGTGCTTTAAGGTATGTTATTCCTATCAAAATAAGTTTGAAGCATTTGTGTTTCAATACTTCAGTGAATCTCTATTTTGTTATTTTTTTGTCTTGCAAGCTGAGAGAAGTGGTATTAATGACTTATACTTTCTTTGTGGAAGAAATTGATGTTCAAATTCAAGGACCTCTGCCTGTGAACTTTGAACCTAAAGATTCTACGTAAAATAGATTTTCAAAACTGCAGATCTTCTCCCTTGATTTGACGGTTATGTTTGTTAATCGACTTTACAGGTTGGAGCGATAATCTCGGGGATACAACCAGGATTGACCATGGTAGTGGGTCCACCTGGTACTGGAAAAACTGATACCGCGGTCCAGATATTGAACGTACTTTATCACAATTGCCCTTCTCAGAGGACATTGATAATTACCCACTCAAATCAGGCGTTAAACGACCTTTTTGAAAAAATAATGGAGGTATGAGGTTCACATGGAAAAAAAACATTTTTGACATTTACATTCGAGCATATAAACATCTACATGGTCTTAATTTTGTTAATTATGACAGAGGGATGTTCCAGCTCGTTATCTTCTCCGGCTTGGTCAAGGTGAGCAAGAACTAGCGACTGATCTCGACTTCAGTCGTCAAGGCCGTGTCAACGCAATGCTGGTGCGGCGTTTGGAGTTGCTTAGCGAAGTTGAGAGGCTTGCAAGATCGTTGCAACTGCCCGAGGACGTAGGCTACACTTGTGAAACGGCTGGCTACTTTTGGTTGCTTCACGTTTACTCACGGTGGGAACAGTTTCTAGCCGTTTGCGCCGAGAATCAAGACAAACCCGCGTTTGTCCGGGATAAGTTTCCGTTCACCGAGTTCTTCTCCAACACGTTACAGTCGGTTTTCAGTGGGAAATCCTTCGAAGACGACATGCGTGCTGCCAAGGGCTGTTTCCGTCACCTTCAGACCGTCTTCCAGGAGCTCGAAGAATGCCGAGCGTTTGAGTTGCTGAAGTCAACGGTTGACCGAGCAAATCACCTCATGACGAAACAGGCCAAGATTGTGGCAATGACTTGCACTCACGCGGCGTTAAAACGAAAGGACTTTTTGCAGCTGGGATTCAAGTACGATAACCTGTTGATGGAAGAAAGCGCGCAAATATTGGAGATCGAGACTTTCATCCCGATGTTGCTACAAAGACAAGAAGACGGATACGCTCGACTTAAACGCTGCATTTTGATCGGCGATCATCATCAGCTGCCTCCGGTCGTGAAGAATATGGCGTTCCAGAAGTACAGCCACATGGACCAGAGTTTGTTTACGAGGTTTGTTCGGTTGGGAATTCCCTATATCGAGCTGAATGCGCAGGGTAGAGCGAGGCCGAGTTTGGCGAAGCTTTATAATTGGAGGTATCGGGATCTTGGTGATCTTCCTTACGTCAAGGAGAACCCATTTTTCCACCGAGCGAATGCGGGATTCTCGTTTGATTATCAGTTGGTGGATGTGCCGGATTACCACGGGAAAGGCGAAACGGCTCCGTCTCCGTGGTTTTATCAAAACGAGGGGGAGGCAGAGTATCTTGTGAGCGTTTATATTTATATGCGGCTGTTAGGGTATCCGGCAAATAAGATATCGATTTTGACGACTTACAATGGGCAGAAGCTTCTAATACGCGATGTTATTAACCGAAGATGCGCTCCCTATGATTTTATTGGCCTCCCGCACAAGGTTGGTGATTTTGAACTTCATGGTTTTGCTCTATGAATCTTATTATATTCTATATGTTATAGTTTGGTATATGTTTGATTTATATACCACTTGTGTTGGATGTTACAGGTTGCAACTGTTGACAAGTTTCAAGGTCAGCAGAATGATTTTATTCTACTGTCTCTTGTGAGGACTCGATTTGTGGGACACCTTCGTGATGTTAGAAGATTGATAGTTGCAATGTCACGTGCCCGATTGGGACTTTACGTATTTTGTCGGCGCTCGCTGTTTGAGCAGTGTTACGAACTGCAACCCACGTTTCAGCTTCTACTCCAGAGGCCCGACCTTCTTGGCCTCAATCTGCACGAGATCGCACCTTCTACTGATCGTCTTGTTGGGGACACTGGACCCGTCCACCTTGTCAGCGGCGTTGACGAAATTGCTGGAATCGTCAACTTCAGAATGCATCAAGTGTATCAGGTATTGTTTTTCTTGCTATGGATATGTAAAAGTAGTTGGTACGATTGTCAAGGGCATATTAGGCATTATGCTTGTAGGTCCCATACATAGAGGGAGGTTCAAGGGAAAACAGAGGAACATCCTCGTAACTCTTCATCTGGATCGTATGCAGTTGTACATGGAAGTAAATTGAGTTGTTTTTTGGTTTGTATGCACGTGTGCATGTTACAAGTTATTTCTATGCACAAATGCATACGGTCCACATGAAGGTGTTTCTCAGTTTTCCCTTGAACATGACCCCTCCTCATACATATTAGGTGAAATCGTTTATTGGGGGGTATCTTGGTTGATGAAGAGGGGTAGATTCGTCTTTTTTGCTTTTTCATCCTTCTGTATGCTTTTTATTATGAATTGTGGTGATGTATTGTCTTGAAATCTAACAAACATTTGTGCTAATTTATCAGGCAAGAATGATTAGCCACCAGCTTTCAGATTATTCAGGAAGAACGATAGAGCAAAATGGTCATGATGAGATGGGAAGCGATTTGCAGGATGTGCCGGGTGGGGATCAAATGGGCACGGAAACACCAAACGTTGACGATCACGCCAGTGAGGATATGCAAGTTGATAGCAAGCCAAACGAAACAGGTCAAGTTGAAACCCCTGCAGAAGGTGAGAATATGCCTCCAGAGAGCGGTTCAAATGTGGAAGTAAGTAATGGATCTGTTCAAGAGGATGATGATAATTCAAACGTATAACATGAAGTAAAAAGAGCTTTTTCACTGGGATAGCTTCATGAAACGAATCAGGGGACTTGTGACCGTCATTTATCTTTTGGGAATGCTTCTGATGGAGAAATGCATCTGGTCGATCCGTGTGAAGGGAATGTTGACCCATGATGTTGATAGGCTCAACCGTGAAACGAACAACTCGTACTTTTGATCTAATAATATCGGTCGAGTAGGTTGATGAGCAGTAGGAGGGATTGTAACGAAGAAACGGTCCTTTTGGCGTTTACGCCTAGTAGTTTCACACACTTGTCTATTTGAATCTTTGTACTACAATGTACTAAAATTTTTGTAATATTGGTTGTAGATTTTATTATAATCTTTTGCTTACTAAAAACGGGTTTATGAGGCTTTAGTTATTGTGTGTTTTTAAGCTCTGAATGGTAAGATGTAGCTCAAAAGAATTGGATGCATGTAGTGGAATTTGAAATAAGACTTGTCACCAATAATACAATCACAAAGGCATGGAGAAAATTCATCAGGATACTGGAGGGAAGGAAAGCGAAAATTGAGAAACACTCTGGTAGCCCTTGATCTAGAATGTATGTACTTGTGCATAGAAGTAAAGTAACTTGTTTTTCTGGTTTTTTTATGTATGCGTGCATGTTACAAATTATTTATATGCAGAAGTGCATACCGTCCAGATGAAGAGCTATAAGAGTGTTTCTTGATTTTTTGTTTTTAAGATTTTTTCTTAAAACTGACCCAATGTATTTGATAAGTACTTTATTATTCTAATTAATACGGATTAAGTTAGGTAGTAAAAAATAATTCCAAGTAACTAGCTTAAGTGTATTTTAAATAATGATGACTTAAAAATATTAAAAACCAAATTTCAGTTTCAGTTCGAGTAACATACAACATTTATTAAAGTTAAAGATAACTTGATAATTGCTTAGGACTTTATTAATTTTTATTTAATGAGTTTAATGACTCATAACTCATCCCATATGTTGTTATATATTGACTTAACTTTTAAACAAGCATTAAAAATGACGAATTAGATAAGTCACCATTTAATGTATACTTATTATCAGTCATCTTAAGACATCTTATTTTAAACATTTCTTAATTAAAAGAACAATAAGGGGCTGTTTACTTATGACTTAATGAGCTTAATGGTCCAAAATGCTTATTCGCACAGCTATACCATGTTGTTTACTAATGGCTTATTGAAAAAATTGTTGGCTTTTTCGCACAGTCATGAAGGGGCACTTGTCCCCATTCAGACAAAAAAAATTACTTCCCTACCCTTTTGACCAAGAATAGTCTTCCCCAAAAACCCAAATGTTATTCTCATCTCTCACATCGATCGTCACCCTCTTCCACTAATCTCAACATCAACGATCTTTCATCGGTGAACCTCGCTCCCAATCTCTGCCGCCGACCTACACCTTCCAGCCATCTGTAGCTTCCGGCCGACCTATGCACCTTTCGGCAGCACCTTCCGGTCATCTGTGACCTCCGCC
>LUCG01283033.1:0-11715 GCA_001633085.1 Carthamus tinctorius | reverse complement strand
CACACTTTATTATAGTTTTCCACATTTAACAAGGCGTGGATAATCAACCACTTTCTTGTAGTGTATAAAATATGTTTTAAAATGTAATATGAGAATTATAGAGTGTTATATGCCGATAGGTGTAAAGATTAATGTTTTAGATAATTATATAAATATTTATGGATAAACATTAAAACTTCATTTGAGTTATATACCATTTATGATACAAACCATAGACAGAGGGGATAACCCGAACCAATTTAAAGTGATTCATAATCTTAGATTTGACTATCAATTAAACATAGAAAAGAAAATTTATCTTTAGTGTGATACCCATATTAGAATTAAGTTTTGGGTTATCACATGGTGGGAGATCAACGTGTGTTCATGTGTGGATCAAAGGAAACCTCGTTGCTTTCTAAGTGCCTAGACAGATACCTCACAGATCTAAAAGGTACATCCCGAACACTGTATGATGTGTATTTATTACTTAAATGCATCAGTGAATCCAACCAAGTTTCTATTTGAAAAGTTTTCTTATGTTATTTTATAAGCAAAGTTTAATTTTCCACTGCTTTTACGGTTACAAATCAATTCAAAAGCCCAACAACACAAAACTACCAAGAAGTTTGCATGTATAAGAGCTTTGATGGTACACATGAAACAAATCGGTGTCATTGGATAATAAAAAGATAATTGTTTAAGGTTAAACCCTTGAGACATACTTTTGTTAAAGCTAAGGTCGTCGTTGAAGACAAAGATATTTTGCCAGCGAAGGCATATTTTACCCGATCTTAAACTGTGGAGGACAAGTTAATTATGCGAAACATGAGAACAAAAGAAACACTTGTATTAAAATTCAAAAAAGAATTATTAGCATTGAGATGATCACTAACGATCACCCACAAAAGGATAAATAAGACAAAAGAAATTCAAGCCTAAAGAGTGGGTTGAACTTCCTTCGAAGCCTTAACCTCGATATTAGTAGGAAATATCCTCGAATACTTCATCTTCGTCGGACTTCAAATCATCCTCCGTCCCTATACTTTGCAAGAAGGAGCCAAGCTCCTCCTTAGCATCCTTGAGCGGGTTTTTCCCGGCCAAGTGTTGGCGCATAATGGAGGCTCTCGTCTTGAGACGAGTGAAGGCCTCCAAAGCCTCAAACTCCTCCTTCAACCCGATAATCTCATTTCTAGTCGTCATTAAGGCCGACTTAAGCACCCCAACCTCTTTTTCTTTCTCGGCTAGGGCGGACTTAGCCGCATTCTCCTTCGCCTGAAGCTCATTTAGACGTTTGTAAAACTCCTCTTTGATGCAAACCTCATGCTTCAGCTCACACTTCAGCTTAGAGAGGGCCTCTTCGAGTCTAACTATGGTGGCGTTCTTGGCCTTCTCGGCTTCTTCAGCCTTTTTTAGAAAACTCGCTGATGCACGACGAAATGTCTCGATTCGGTTGTGCATGATTAAAGCCGACTGAAAAGCCTGCAAAATAGATAACTCTGATATTAGCATACATGATGAGCTTAAAGACGACAAAAATAATCTTTATAATATCTTACCATAAAAGATTGCCCAACGGTGTGCATATCCACGTCCTCGATAGGGACCTCAGCATACTTCTCCTTATTATGAGAAAGGAGAAATGAGTTCATGTAGGGGAACATATTTGGACTAAGTTCGTTCCCCTGCATGAAGTCAACAGGGACCCTAATTGTCATAGACATGGTTTTAGGGTCCCCCTTGCCAACTTCTCCCTCCCCTTTCTCATAAGAGGCAACAGAACATGATAGTGGCACCCCCTTTGGGATAGATGTTGTCGTATCGAGAGGAGTTGACACCTTCGCCTTTCCAATATCGATGACCTTCTGTAGGTCATCGATAAGTAGAGGCGAATCGTTCCGAGTCGTCTCCATCTTTGTTATTATGGCGTCAATGTCCGACAACAAAGTCTTCATCTTTAAAGTTTTACCCTTTTGGGCAAGCTCCACACCCCTTTTCTTCTTGGAAAGGGAAGGAGTAGCAGTCTTCTTCTTGATTGGAGTTGAACCCTTCTCACAATTTTCATCTGGAAGAAACAAAGAAATTGTCAATGACAATGATATCCTCGACCAATACTTATAAAATTGGTCGAGAATAATTTTTTTTACGAATATCTGTTGACATCCGAGACATTGACTTTCACAAGAAAAGTTAATATCTGTGGCATATACAAGCAAAACACCTAAATACTATCTCTAATACTTATATGAAGGAGACATAAATGTACCTTATATACTAGAAACCTCAAGAGATATTGCAAAACCGGGATATAGAAACCGATATGGACAATATTCTGGTTAGGAAAGATTATTCACAAACATAAAAGGGAAAAAAATGAAAAGAAATCGATATTTATATACTGATTTATAGAAATCTATCATGATTACAAATATCTGATCGTCACTCCAATGAGCAAAACCTATCCAATCGACAAATGCATGCCTTACCCAATAAGCGAATGCGTGTCATGCCACAACTATTTTGACAAACAACGCCATGTACACGCACACCTCGCCAAATGCATAACTCGTTGAATTAGTTTTCTAAAGAAACCGATTCAATTGATTCATATGTGTCACCTTATCCTTAGAAACCAACCTTCAGAGTGAAACTTGCAATTTAAATGAGTTCTAAAAGTCAAATATCGGGGATGATCGACTAGGATAAATCCTTGACGAAGATGATATCCTATACGTACGATCGGTAAGAACCACGACAATGTACTATATTAGTTAAACTCGATAAACTGTTAACGTTGATGTTTTATTACAGGTCTTACTTGTAACTAAAGATTTATGAGCAAAGTTCATCTCATCAATACATCAAAGCATACAGACAACCAATATTCAATCATGTCACTAAAATATGACCATTACCACCACAAAGGCCATGAAAACCCTATTTAAAACAATATCTATAAAAGAAGATCCAAGGCCTTCAAAAAAGGGGGAAAATATTGATCACTTTGCTCTAAAGTGCTCTCGAAGAACTTTCAACTGTTAAAATTATTATCCTAAGTTTATTGGTGACATTTCTTACTGTGCACATCTTTTAATAGCAATTGTTATTATTAAGGATGGCGTTCCTGATTGACCTCCAAGTGAATCAACAATATCACCGATCGTCCACGGAGTATTCAGCATCAGCAAAATATTTGTGTCATTGTTAGATTTGTTTCGTTTATTTCGAAGATTCGATCTATAGTTGATAAGCTCCGTAATCCAAACCTTAGATTGCATTGTGTATTTTTGGGCATAGAAGCATATCTGAGTATCTTAACAAGTTTTTTAGGACACTTTTGTGAAAATGGTGTCATTAGTTTTTTTTATAGGACATGTGTCATAGGAATACATCTTTTACTAGACACTTGTTTTTATATAACTTTTTTTCCAAAATGTCATATTAGAAAGTAATTTGACTCTTTATCTTAAAAGTGTCATAGAAGAACTTGTTAGGACATCCAAAAACATATTATAATACTTTTACATGACGTACAATTGTTTTGATCTTATAAACTTAAGTTTTAATAATAATACATCTAGACATAGTAAACTTTCTATAAAACTGATTTTGTTATAGTGCCTATTCAACCACCCACCCTACCAACAATGTTCTTGCCATAAACACTAATTAACTACAACTTATATATAGTCAGGTTCAGGGGAAAACGCTTAATAAATGGAAAACGTAAAATTTAAAAAATGCTGATAAAATAATATCTATATGGATGTCAAATTAATGAGAAAAATATGATCATTTTCTTAGTGTAACTTATTTTGCTCGAGTTTTGTTTGTTTTTTTTTGTCATTTTTCAAATAAGAATTTTTTGGGGGGAGGGGGGTTGAGGTTTTTAAATTAAAAAAATTGTTATTTTATCTGTTCATTTAAATTTTAATCACATCCATTAGATCATCTAATCTGACGGTTGATAAAGTGTTTTTTTTCTAGTTTTTCATTTATTTAGAGTTTTCCCGTGGAGAGAACACTGAAAAAAAGAACCAAATAACACATCTAAACCGTCAGTATGAGATGATCCAACGGAATGTTCTTTGAGATCTTCATTTAGAGCAACATCCAGCTTTCTTGACAGCGGATACATCATCTTTACCTCCGATATTGATCGTTTGTCCCTTTGGTACAAGCGATGGTTCGTTAGAGATGCCGAGGGCTTTTCGGCTCATAACACGATAAATCTGAGTAAGAACTTCGGTGAAAGCATTTTCGACGTTTAGTGCTTCTAAAGCGGATGTTTCCATGAAGAAAACGTTTTCTCTCTCGGAAAAAGCCTTGGCCTCATCCGTTTGAACGGCTCGCAAGTGATGAAGATCGGCTTTGTTTCCCACGAGCATGATCACAATATTTTGGTCGGTGTGCTCTCGAAGCTCCTTTAGCCATCGCTCCACGTTTTCAAACGTTACCTTTCGAGTGATGTCATATACGATTAGGGCACCCACTGTTCCTCTGTAGTAAGCACTCGTGATGGCTCGGTACCTGAAATGCTAGAAAGTTAACACTATGCCGATGCTTTAGAATCGATTGTGTGCTAGATCAAAAAATGAGTGACTGAACTTTTAGCCATAAAAATATGTTTCCCTTTCTTTTATCATAGACAAATCGGCGGATAAAAATATAAAAAGGTATTGTGAGAATACTAGGAACCTCATAGATTATTCTCTAAAGGCGAAAGACGGACCCATATTTTTTTTCATCAGTGGTGACATAATTTGACTATAATAATATCTAATTTTTTTCCTGTTGTTTCAAAAAAAAATCTAATTTTTTTCCTCACAATATTAGTATGGATGCATTGGTTGATTCCTTGTCTTTAATAAAAGAGATCCATATTCGAATACTGTCTATATATTTTTTAAAGACGAGAGGTACATAAAAAACATTAAAATTTAAGCTAGAAAAATAAGACTCAAACCCGGTCCTTTTGTACGAAGGCAAAAGCATTACCATCTCAAGCATTAAAGTCTTACGTTTAACATTTCATTTTCAAAAGCTATCGGGTGACATCCAACAAAAAAAAATTACCGTGACACCCTTCATAAACGTAATTTCCACATGAAGCGATAGCCTGTGCCACTGCATCATTCCATGTGGGTACGACAAAAGTGCTTTTTAAGAAAAAGCAGACATGTTTCGTCATATATTGAAGAGCAATGGTCAAAATCTAATCGATGTAGGGTTCCAACATGTTTCCTCCCCAGATTGTCGAGAAGGGCTAGACGGATACAAATTTCCCCAAAAGATCGAATCTCTAGAGTCATAGATCTTGACTAGCTCTAATGCCATGTGAAAATATGAAAGAAATATAATTGTTATAATAATTAACATGTAATGATTTATGAATTAAGTTTATTTATTTACAAAATTTAGCTAAGAATCTAGGTATACAACTTGAAATAAGATCTTGATTAAATTTATGAACTTCCAACCTATTAAAAATGGCTTATATTTGTCAGAAGATCATATATTTAATTGAATATCATTTAAGAGAGATGTAGTTTTTTTTGTTAATTTCAAGAAACCAAAAGATTAATCGATCGGAATAATATGTTAACGGGAAACAAACAAAAACAAGATCTACAATATTCTACCAAAAATGGAACAATTAACGAACTTGACACCAAAAACATTGGAAAAATAAGAACTACAATTCATTAAAAAAACAAGAATACTGGAACCTGATGATGGGTTTCGATCAATCGAATCACAACAAAGAAAATCAATACCTTTCTTGTCCAGCAGTGTCCCATATTTGGCCCTTGACGATCTTGTCATCAACACGGATGCTACGAGTGGCAAATTCGACCCCAATGGTGGATTTGGAATCGAGGCTGAATTCGTTTTTGGAGAATCGTGACAAAAGATTGGATTTGCCTACACCTGAATCGCCAATTAATACTACCTTAAACAAGTAATCGTAATCATCGTCTGCATACGATCCCATTTCTCTTTCTCTCCGTACAAAGATCTATGTTTATGGTTGAGAGAGAGAACACATATTCATGTTGAAGGAGAGATCTATGGTAAATAGAAGATGGAAATATGGATCTGAAAAT
The DNA here is from genome assembly GCA_001633085.1 of Carthamus tinctorius. Classification (NCBI taxonomy): domain Eukaryota; kingdom Viridiplantae; phylum Streptophyta; class Magnoliopsida; order Asterales; family Asteraceae; genus Carthamus; species Carthamus tinctorius. The sequence continues at coordinate 5,629 of LUCG01283033.1, read as the reverse complement.
ACTTTGTTTTGTTTGCTTTGAGATGTTAGAATTTTAGGGAAAAGAGAGGTTAAAATGAAGTTTGTGTGTTAATATATATAAATAAAGAGTAAACTTCACCTTTTGGTCCTTGTGGTTTTATCAAAAATTTGAAAATGCACATGTGTTTGAATAGGTATATAAATAGTCTTCAAAGTATGCATTTGGTCTTGGAAACATGTTCTTTTCTTCTTTTACTCGGCACCATTAACGAAGAGACCGTTAAAATCACTATGTGCCCTTTTTCATTCTATTGCTCTTCTTAATTTTCTTTCACTACAACAAAATCAAGTTTATGTAACACAATGATGTCTAGCTCTTTTATTATATCGAGTTATAGGCTTTAAGTTTATAAGAGCAAACGATGAAACGCTCTGTTTCAACGTCGTTAGATGCCTTAACAAAACGTTTAGGAGATTTTCAAAATAAAGCATCATATTGGCTATTTTATAGACACTTTAAGAATAGCTTGTACGACATTTTATTTCAAAACCCCTAAAAAGCTTGCTAAGACATCCACAAACGTCCTATAAAGATATTACAACACTTTTAGATAGTATCGTTTGATCCTAAGTTAATCATCCAAATCCGAACACAATATCTCAAGAACCTCAAGCACACAAATCCGTTCAATTTCATTATCCCTAAATCATTATATGAAAATAAACCTTAAATTGAGAGGCAAACACTGTACATTTAATGGCCTATTCGTTTATGGTGTTAGGATAAAGGACATGTTTTCAAACTAGATGCATACTTTAAGGACTAATTCTAAGCTTAATGAAGCACATGGACGATTTTTGGATTTTCCATAGAAGTACGGGAACCAAAAGTGGATTATATGTGTATATAATGAATGGTTAATACTTAATCTTCATGATCTATTATCGTATTTTTCTTGTTAATAACAAACATGATATATTAATAAAACATAAATTATACATTTTTAATTTTTAATTTTTAAATTTTATCTCATATAATAGCCACTTGGGTTAATAATTATGGTGTAGTGGCTAAACCTCAAGGGGTTGTAATAGAAAATCTCATCCGACTTGAGTTTGAATCCATGCCGGTTATAATTGTTTGGAGATTAATCAGTACGTATAATTAAGCTGCCTTGAAAGCGGGCGGTTATAATTTTTTTTATGATACTATTTTTGAAAGGGTAATTCAGAAGATGAAATTAATAAGAGAACTTAGAAGTTAGAAGGTATTTAAAAGTTACTGTATGATTGATTTGTCAAGTTAAAAATGTTTCTATTATTATATAATTATTAAATGGCAAAATACTGAGTTTGATACTATTTGCAAAATCACTGATTATTAAAAGATGTAATATAATAACTCATGCATCCTTTATTTTATTTACTACATTGTGGGATCATTAATTAAAATTTAAAACTCATCAAATATTATACTTGTTGGTTATCTTTTTATTACAACTTAAAGCAACACAAACATATCTATTTGTAGTTTACTTGGGGGTTGGAATCTTTTATATTTTGTACATATTTGTTCCTAAGTTTTTTTTTGAAAATACATCTATCTATCTATATTGAATCCATATAATGGAACCCCTTGTGATTCGAGTGAATGATACTTATCCATGTCTTATTGCTTAATCCGGCTTAAGAGGTCTTAATTGTTGAAATGTTGCATGCTTCCGACTTATCACAAGCTTATGATTCTTGGTATTTGAGCGTACTTAAATTTTCATAAATGTGTATAAGTGTGAACATATATAAACTCAAGCGTAATGAGAGTCTTCGATCGATGAGGGTAGGATCAAAATGAAACAATCCTTTGGTTGGTGAATGATATAACGTAAAACTTATGGCTTATTAACATTGGTAGTAGTTTGCTTAACAACATTTGATATATTGTCACTACAAAAAAATTGGGTTTATAGGATGCTTAAAATGTTTAAGCTTCTAATAACATACTTTATAGGACTAAACTATAAAATGTTTCACCTAAAAGTGCTATAATAGGTTTTCGGGATGCCTTTATGCATTTTAATAAGTTTTTTAGGACGTCTATATGCGTTTAACAAGGTTTCTAGGATGCTTTTAAAATAAAATTATATATTAGCTATCTATATTAAACAATTCGAAGTTCTCCTTGTGCTCTCTCTTCTGTTCCTTGTGCTCTTTTTTTCGTTGTTCTTCCTCCCATTGTCGGAGCACATCTCACTGAAGCAATTCTTGAACTTGGGATCTTAAGACATTAACCTCACTGAAGCAATTCCTCCACCCTATGTCTCTGCCTAACCAAACCAAACAAACAACCTTTTTTCGGTCCCCCAACCGCCGCCTGCCGCCAAAGTCTGTATCAAAGGGGATACATGAAGGCATCATCGTTATACTTTTGGGTGAGCTTGGATTAATGCTACAAGTCAATTTTAGCAACATTACGGCTGTAAATGGCAATCGTAACTAGAGAGATAGAGATACATACAAAATTTCAAACTTAAATAATCCTAATGTTTGCCCAACAAAAGGTAACCCAAACTAGATACACAAAGGCATTGTTTGGTAAAAATAAGTTTGCTTATAACTCAGGTACATGTTTGGATGGATCATAAGCTAGTTTTTTGAAAAGTTACTCTTACTAGCGTTTTGGTGACTTATGCGACTTATGAGACTTTTTATTATTCAAAATATACCTTTCTACTTTTACATTACCAACTTTCAAACATGCATTTTTTGTCATTTTACAGTCATAAGCTATTTTATCAGCTATTTTTTGTCAAAAGCATGTTATTCATCAACTAGTTTATCAGTCATCAGCTACCTAATCATTCATCAACTACCTTATCAATCATCAACTAGCTTATCAGTTATCAACTAGCTTATTAGTCATAAGCTAGCTTATTAGCTAGTTTGCCAAACATAGCCAAAGATATATATGAATTTTCTAACTTAAACAATCCTAAAGTCACACCCTAGAAACCAGGGTTGTCATGGCTTAACAATTAAAATATATCTCAATAAAAAATAACCTAAAATTGATAATCTAACATCGAAAGTCATTATATCAGTACTAAAATAGATAACATTGTCTAAATAAATAAAATTATAAAACTAAACATCAGCTAAATCTACTCATTTCCCTTCGCGCTCTCAGCCATATTAAACCCTGAGATACATACTTGGATTAGCTTTACGCTTAGTAAGTTCATGGTTTACATAAACAAAAACTTGACATCAAAACGTTCAAAATACATAATGTAAGCTTTGAGAAAACATCGTCGTCAAAATCATGCAAGCAGCTTAACGGGCAAAGTCAATGGATGTTGACTTTCTTAATATCCGTCGATAATCCATCGGTAATTTACCCGTAAAAAATTCACTAGAATTGTTCATTTGTTTAATAGTGGAAGGGGATAGTTTGAATTGTGTTTTTGCACCTTCCTTTTGTTCTCATTTTCTTATCGCATTTGTTTTCCCTGCAAAGTCTTCTTGGTCATCGATAGGGCTTATCCTTAATATAATCGATATTAATCTCTGAACAATCAATGGTTTTTTGTCTTTCTTTTTGTGGATTTTCTTGTTCTTGTTTGTCTTTCGGTCTTGTTTATAGTTTTTCTTGAGAACAAGCAAAGTTTTGTTTTAGGGGTTGTTGATAAATTTATTATTTGGATCTCTAGAAGCTTTTGTTTTCTCATCTCATGATTTATTTTATCTATATCACATGATCAACAAAATGTCTGCTCTCTTTCAACTTATGTGCATTGACTAATGCCTTGAACAACCATGAATGACTTAGAGTGGAGTCGTCACAGGTGAACCTTCATGGGTATAGGGATTTGGCAGACCCTGGATTCGAACCCTAGGAAAATGATAAACTGTTCCAATAGACTGTTTTATATTTATAGAATCAAACGATAGTGTCCTGCATAAGAGTGTTGTAATATGTTTATTAGATGCTTTTGAGTGTCTTAACAAGTTTTTTAGGACATTTTGAAAATAAATTGCCATATTAGCTATTTTATAGGATATTCTTTTCTTCAAATAGTGTCTTATGAAAATGGATATTCATAAAAAGATGTGTTTATAAGACTTTTTTAAAAATGTCCTATAACATAGGTAATATGGCACTTTAAATCTAAACATGCCCCAAAAACTTATTAAAACATCTAAAATTATCTTATAAATGATCATAACACAAATAAAATTAAAACTTATAAAGCGATAAATTAATACACTCAAAATATTGTTTACTCCATGTAATCCCCATTTTGTCGTAGTGATAAGCTTTAATCATGATCCATGATGATACAACATTTAAGGACCCTAATATACATCTTTAGTCCCTATAATTTGACATTTATAAAGTTTTTCATCCTTAATATTTAAAACCTATTTTTTTCATCCCATGTGATTTTTATTTTCATTTCATTTTCAGTCTTTCATCTAACTTTGTTAAATTAAGTGTTTAACTCATCCAAAAAATATTTGATTGATTTACATTTTGTTTATTATGGTAGACCATTTTTATATTTTTATTCTCAAATTACATAATTCATATTTTGTTAGTTTTTATTTTTTTTATTTATTTTACTAAGACATTTTGTTTTATTGGTTGATTATAAACTATTATAACTTTAATAAAAAAAATAATTACATAATTTCATTAACTATGATAACTAAATGATTTTTCAAAAGCTTTTGGTTAAAACCTCTTAAAATTAATATTTTTTATTTATTGATTATTTAACTTTTATTTATTTATTTTAAATAACTATTGGCATATAACACATTCCCCTCCACATACACATTATCTACATNTGAAGTCTGTCATACTAACCTTTCGTATGACAACATACGTACAAACTTTATGTTTCATATGAATGATAAAATCTATTATAGTTTATAACCCGGTGCAAAGCTCGGGTTCTTAATAACTAGTTATATATAAAACTGAAAAGATTACTAGAATCTTCTAAATAGGAAAATGTATGAAATATAATTAAAATTGAAGACAAACAAATGATGTTAAAAACATAGATTATATTGTTATAATTTTTCATTTGTTCTTTTCCTTTGTATTCTTACATTCTCATTTTAACCTTCCTATATGTATGCATACTTAAGTTTCATTTCTAAAGTTCTCATAAAACACCATACTTTCCTTCAATTAGTTAACAATTCAAGAGAGATTAATTATTGACAACGAACAAGAATACTGGAAAAGATACAACATTCATGATACAAGACTTATGCTAAGTTATTTTGAATAACAGATTTAAGGGAATCGAAGATCATACGATAACTCTTTTCAGTCGGATGAAATGCATCCCAAAATACGTACTTTAAGACATCATCACACAATGGAGAACTTGGATTGCACCCAAAATCTGCTTCGATTAAACCAGTTCCACAACAACCCTTATGAACTTGTTCAAAACCTATCAAGAAAAACAAGATTGTGTTGAATACATAAGGATCAATAGTAAGATTGAGTCTATAGGAAACCAAAAATGTCTTATGGGTTCTAATAGATTGTTTTATAGGTATAATAAAAACCACGTCTAAAAGGGTTACAATAAATTTATAGGATGTCTTTTGACTTGTTAAATTTTAGTTCATTTTTGAAATTAAGCATTATA
>LUCG01282982.1:0-13054 GCA_001633085.1 Carthamus tinctorius | reverse complement strand
TAGTGTCTTATAACATTGGATATGGTAATCCTGTTACTGTCTCGCACATAATCCTAACAAGACATAGAAGAGAGAGAACTTCTTTACACTCATATAAATCCATACCCCTTTACATCGAGTCTCATCTGTGCACTCACATACACCTAACCATACCCGCTATAAGAATATATGGATATAAAACTCCTTAGTTTTTATTCGCGTTTTCAAAACCTTAAATACGAGTATATACATATTCAAGTATGTCCATACTAATACCTTTGGTTTTTAATGTAAACTATTTACCCATATTTTTTTATATAACACTTACGTTATATCCTAAAAAAATCAAAGTTACGAGTCTTTTAAACGTCATATTTAGATTTCATAAACCACGTGACGTTGACCAATAAACACGTTTAATACATGATAAGCATTAACCTCTGTTAGTATATCATTTTAATTCGTAAAATTAATTACCATACTTTATCACTCTTTTAACCCTTGTGGGATTTACTCTCTATATATCACTTATTCGAGTCCCTGTAGGGTTTAGGGCCATTGGCCTTTTCATGACCGTTCTCAAACATCTCATAAATCAATCAAGGTCAAGGTGTGCACATGCTTGTTCGAACACCCAAACCACAATAATAAAATTCAGATAGATAGATGATAGAAGCATGACTTACGGTTTAAAGTGTCGACTTCGTAACTGAGATTGAATCGTGTTGCATCATATACGTTCATTTGTAGTGTGTTAATATATATGAGTAATAAAGGAGGTTTAGACGACAACGCCTTTACTTTCATGAAAAAAGAAACTAAATCGTTGTCATTTGCGACGTTGTACGAGTGAGAAAAGTGCGAGGACGACTTGGCCCTCAATGTGTCCATAACATGTGTCTCACTAGTTTAATCACATGTGATGGTTGCCTGTTCAAGCGTTATCGCATTCTTGTAAAATGTTATTGTTATCGTTTAAATCATTCTCTATGAAATGGGATGACAAAGAAGAATGTGACACGTGTTCCCATTTGTGTTCATTCAACATGTATAATGAACGTTACTTTTTTGCAGCATTCAGGATGTATATTTGTTAATATTTAAACACGTGGTAAGATCTAATGGTCTATTTGTTAGCATCTTAATTAGCTTAATGGGACTTGCAACTTACTCAGTCAACTATACATGACTGTTTGATACTTTGGTAGTCGCATAATGCTATGGAAAGTGCCTTATTTACTAATCCTCTAGAGGGAGATTTATGCAGAAAGCCCACCTTTTTTCCATGACTCGCCCGTTCCAATAAAAAAACACAGTCGTTCCATATATGGAAAAACACCAACTTTATCCATACATGACCCCATGGAAGACCAACCAAACAACTCCTAACTCATTCATTGATTCAAAACAAAACTCAGGGCATGTTTGGATGACTTTCCATTAAGTCCTGTATGGATAAAGATAGTTGTCTGGATATATTTGTCTGTATGAATAAATAAAAGTATTGTTTGTTTGTCCTGCTGATAAACTGTCTAAATTATACAAATTACTATTTTACCCTTCTACTTTTTTTTTGGTTTAATTAAATCATCACCTTCTTCTTACATTAATTCTATGAATTCCAATATTCCATGAACATTGTTCCACCATCACAAAACTATAGAAAAAAACCCATTTGAGGCTTAAGCAAAACATAAATAAAAATTTGTAGAACAAAAACATATCCATCACAAAACTATAAGGAAAAACCCATTTGATGCTTGAGCAAAACATCGAAGGATGTAGGAGTAGGATTGGAGGTTATGGAGCAAGGTTCAACAAGATATGAAAATTTTGGAGCCCTATAAATCATCATTCAATCTAATTGACCCGAAATTGAACATTTTTAGGTAAAGATTCCATTAAATTTAACGAATTCATGTGCCTAATTCATGACCTGCACCTTGAAACATAGAGGCAGACAAAAAATTGCAACAGATTGGAAATTAAAAAAATCGATTGAGAACCACAGATGAAATTGCGAAGATGGAAACAAAAAAAACTCGATTGGGAAACAAACGTGAGAAGCAAAACCAGCCACTGTGGAGCACCGTCGAGCAGGAGAGCAGTTGTGGAGTGAAGCAAAGTCGGGGAAGCAATCGTCAATTCTTCACGAGAAAGCAGTTGATTATTTTGGGGAAGAGAAGCTTTGGGAAATAAACCAAGAAAGAATGGCAAAGATGGAAAGTCAGTAGCTGTGCATTTTGCTGAGCGAATAAGCTCTCATCTAAATCTATAAGCCACATACAAACATAAAGTTATAGCTGATCGATTCATCTATAAGGCCCATCAAGTCCAATAAGCTCTTTCTAAACGAGGCCTTAGTTATGCAACAAAAACTCGCTCAATATGTTATTGGTTATTATAGCTTAAAACAATAACAATCAAATTTACAACATCAATTAAACAAACATGATATAATCATTGTGTTTACTTCCAATGAAACGAATGGAACATATGTTAGTCCAATGTTTACTATAGAGTGAAACATATCTTAATCCAGTGTCCCTTTTGATGGAAATTAATAGAAATAGCCATTTTCAGGGTCAAACATATCTTAATCCTGTCGTCCGTGGGTTTTTTTCCTCGTCTGAGGTTTTTCCCGCATCACCAGATTCCTTGTCCTTTTTATTTTATCATTTTTCGCACGGTTTGTTGATAGACTTTTTTCTTTAGTTGGTAAAGCTCCACATCAACCTTAAATTATTCTTTCGGACACTTTTTTGGCATTAACACCCTCCCTCCATCTGCAAACCATGCTTAAATATAATTTTTATATTACAACCTCTTCGTAAGTTGAAGCAGTTGCTACCTGCAAAGGCAGCATTGTTCTAGAAATCTTGTGAGAGAACTTTTGGCATTTACACCCTGCATTTGCAAACCATGCTCAGATATATTTGTTTACATTATAACATCTCCGTAAGTTCAAGCTGTTGCTACCTACGAAGGCAGTACTGTTCTAACAATTTCGTGAGAGAAGTAGCTAAGAGGTAAACATACAGGACCGAAATGGTTAATTTTCCATCAAATTTCCCTGATTCTTAAACAAACTACAAAACTCCAAAGGCTTATTTAGCATGTCACCAAAACTAAAAGGGGCTAAATGTATCATTCCTCCATTATAAAAGAAGCACCAAATCTCCCAATGTAGGTGTGCCCTCCTCTTTCAGTGTGTGTGTTTTGTGAATCAAATCACACAAACACAAGATCTGAATCTCCTAGATCTCCCGATTTCTTCTGCAATTCAGCCGGAAAATGAAGGTAATCGAGAAGATTCTGGAGTCCACGGCGGCCGGAGATGCCGGAAAGGTCGTGTTCTCCTTCGAATTCTTCCCTCCGAAGACGGAGGACGGCGTGGAGAACCTGTTCGAGAGGATGGAGCGAATGGTCGCTCACGATCCTACATTCTGCGACATCACCTGGGGCGCCGGCGGCACCACGGCGGAGCTGACGCTGGAGATCGCCAGGAGGATGCAGAACATGGTGTGCGTGGAGACGATGATGCATTTGACGTGTACGAACATGCCGGTGGAGAAGATAGATCACGCGCTCGAGACGATAAAGAAGGATGGGATACAGAATGTTTTGGCTCTCAGAGGCGATCCGCCGCGTGGTCAGGATAAGTTCGTTCAGATCCAGGGAGGTTTCGCCTGTGCTCTCGATTTGGTAAGCATCACGATCTTGTTGATTATTTAGCTATTAGTGTTTTGATATGATAATTGGATTTGAATTTGTGAAATTTGAAGTCTAATTGATCATTGAGTTACAGATGTTCATACACTAGCTACCGACCGACATTAGTTGATTAGATTTGAATTTGTGAATTTGACGTCTAATTGAAGAATTTGTGTTTTGATTTGAATTCGTGAATATGAACTTTAATTGATCATCGAGTTACATATGTTAATATACTAGCTATCGACATTAGTTGATTAGATTTGAATTTGTGAATTTGACGTCTAATTGAAGAATTTGTATTTTGATTTGAATTTGTGAATATGAAGTCTAATTGATCATTGAGTTACAGATAGTTTATACACTCGCTAGTAGCTACCGACATTAGTTATTTGAATTTGCAGATTTGAAGTCTAATTGAACACTAGCTACTGGCATTAATCAATTAGATTTGATCTGTGAATTTGAGTTTGTGAATTTGAAGTCTAATTTGAAGTTGCAAATTTATACACTAGCTACTGACACTAATCAAGTAGATTTGATCTGTGAATTTGAATTTGTGAATTTGAAGTCTAATTGAACATCCGACATTTATGCACTGGCTACCTGACGTTAATTAATTAGATTTGAATTTGTGAATTTCAAGTGTAATACGTTTATGCCTTAGCTACCGACACAAATTAGATGATTGAAATGCCAGGACCACATTAGATTTTTTAAGTGTCAACATGTGACTGAATTCTTAGCCACTTGTTGGAAGTTTGCTAATTATTCATTGGATTGGGTGACGTGAAGAATTCTAATGTTGTTTTGTGGTTATGTTGTAGTGTGGTAGAAAAATAGGCAAAACTACTCTATAACATAACCACACCACGGAATTTGATTACGGTCACCCAATTTGATAAATAATTAGTAAGATCTAACTAGTGGTTGAGAACGTCGATGACATGCCATGTTTCGGGTTAAAAATCCACTCCAGGATGCACAAATCTCATCGGACCAAAGTTTCTACCTAGTTACTGAGACAAGTTAGATGATCTAAATGTTAGAACCACATTAGATTTGTGCTTCGAGGATTACATTTCATGGTATTTCATCAAGACTCTCAACCACGTGTTGTGGTAATGTTATAGAGTAGTATTGCCCCTTTAGTAATTGGTTTCGTACTTAGATTCTTTAGCACAATGTTAGATGGGTGAATCTTAGCTTTTGAGATCTATGAAGTCAATAACAACGTTCTCTAAGATGATTTGGGTCATGAAGAACCTTACGGCATGGTGCATCAAGAATCTATGAAAATTGCACCATTGTCACCTAATTAAGCAGTATAAGAATGATTGTTGTCTTTGCATGTGGAATTATCGAATTAATGGTTTGATCAAGTTTGTTGGATTCCCCCCAAGTTTAAGTTAATAAGTCATCACTAGCTGTTTCCTCTCAGCTGAATTTGATCAACATATGTTTTAGCTAGATGTTGAGAAGCCAACTCTTCGTGCCAAAGGTTTAAGATATGATGCTATAATATGTGCGCCCTTTTTGCTTTCCAGGTGGAGCATATCCGCAAGTCGTATGGTGACTACTTCGGCATAGCAGTTGCTGGTTATCCAGGTTTCCATCTCACTTCACTTTCTCTTTATTTCTAGACTACCAAGTTTCCTATGCATATGATATTAGTATTATTTGCTGCATTATTGTATTTATTATTTTAGGGCCGATGCTTTGTAATTACCCCTCTTTTAATGTTTCTAAAAATTTGCTTTTCAGAGGCACATCCCGAAGTTATTGAAAGCAATGGCTTGGCTACCCCAGAAGCATACGAAAAGGATCTTGCTTACCTCAAGAGGAAGGTAAAAATCTACTTTCAAAGTTTAGGTATTTCGAAATTTAGGTGTTTTGAGGTTGGCTGTATGAGATAAGAACAATTTGCCAGCTTTATCTATTAAGAGAGTTAAATAATCCGTTTTGGAATATTTTAAGAAATGAAATATTCAAAGGATACTCTATTTCTGTTGCCCGTTGGTTGAGTATATCTGCAGCAAACATCAATGCAACAAACTCCTTTTAGTTTTTAGAGAGAGATGTGTGTGATTATGAGAGAAGAGAATGTGTATTAACTCTCATATTTGATTGTTAAACACCCTGCTGCATAGTTTTTTCTTATATTTATTCCAAGCATTTTTAGATTCTCGATTTTTAGTAAATCTTTGGGCATAGGCATATGCTCCAGAATGTAGGCTGATGCTTCTCGTTACTTGTGCATTTAGTTTGTAGTCCCCAAAACTTGAACCATTGAAGTTAGTCCCATGATTTAATACAAAAGTAATCAAATTGAAGGTAAAAATCTTCCTTGATGGACTTTGATGTGTTCTCATAGACATTAAGCCTGCTTTATTTGTGCTAGTTTTTTGTCAAATGGTAAATTTAGTTGGGTTTATATGAACATTGATTTAAAATGAGAAAGAAAAACCATGCAGCCAAGTCAAATCCTTAATATGACCATTCAAGTTTCTTAGAAGAAATAATTAACAAATCAAAACATTAGTTGACTGTTCACCGTTTCTGTAGACGATTACTATTTCTAATATGGGATCTTATTTTGCAGGTTGATGCTGGAGCTGATGTGATTGTCACTCAACTTTTCTATGATGTTGATAATTTTCTCAAATTTGTGAATGATTGTCGGCAAATTGGAATAACCTGTCCTATTGTTCCTGGCATTATGCCCATTAACAACTATAATGGCTTTATTCGCATGACTGGTTTCTGCAAAACTAAGGTATGCTAGCCTGCAAACTTCTTGTTCTATATGTATGGATAAATATGACTATGTGGATTAATCTGTCTGTATAGATTGGGAGAGTTTTTCCATAGATGGAAAGATTGTGTTTCTTTAATTAGGAGGGACGTGCTTAGGAAAATAAACTTGTCTTTCTGCATTAAGCTCCCCTAAAAGCTTACTGAATAAGCCAATTTCTATATCATTAAGCCACTACCAAACAGTCATGTATAACTGACTGAATAAGCTGCAAGTCCCGTTAAGCTCATTAAGCTGTTAACAAACATCCCCCAAATGTCTTATGACTAGACCTTCAGAACTATGATGTACACCAAAGGGTATTTTTGTCTTTACTTTTATGTTTCATGTTGCTATCTGAAATTGGCCTGAAATTTACGTTTATTGTTGCTATCACGTGTAATTAATTATAAACCACTGGCCACTGCAGATCCCGTCTGAAATCACTGCTGCTTTGGAGCCCATCAAGGACAACGAGGAAGCCGTTAGAGCTTATGGAGTTCACCTTGGAACCGAAATGTGCAAGAAAATTATGGCTAGCGGAATCAAGACATTGCATCTTTACACACTCAACATGGAGAAATCTGCATTGGCAATATTGACGGTAAGTAGAGCGCTCAATATCTTTTCATTTGGAATAATATTTTGTTCATTCTTAAAATTTTATATATTATTTGTTGCTATTTAAACTTTCATTTTATTCTACTCAAAATATTATTTTTATATGGCTACTATAATATGGTTAATTTATGTAATTTATTAAATAATAACAATAATAAAATAATATAGAAAATGTATAAAATAAAAATTGGAAACTACATAACCTTTTTACATTTGTGTCATTTTAGTCGTCTTGACGAAAACTTTCTAGTGATATATTTTGTTTTGAAAGTATTTATCTATTATAGTTTAATAAATTACATAAATTTAATCAAATTATATAAGAGACAAACAATTCTGAGTGTTAGGCTGCCGAAGAACATTTGATGCTTCCAAATGAATAGCAGCATTGCATCAATAAATGTAAACTTATGTTATAATTTACCGTGCAGAATCTTGGATTGATTGAAGAGTCCAAAATTTCGAGGCCACTTCCATGGAGGAGACCTACCAACCTTTTCCGTGTTAAAGAAGACGTTAGACCTATTTTCTGGTATGCAACACCTAAACATCAACTTTTAAGTTCATCTATTAACAGTTTGTTGCGTTATGTGTGCGAAAACTTCAAAATGTATTTATCTCTCTCTGTTGATAGGGCCAATCGTCCAAAGAGCTACATATCGAGGACTATTGGTTGGGAGCAATATCCACATGGGCGTTGGGGCGATTCTTCTAATGCATCCTATGGAGCATTGACCGATCATCAGGTATTATTCAGACTGAAAACATATATCATTCAGTCGAGAGAGCGCCACGTGTCACATTCAGTCTGAATAATACATTATTCAGACTGAATATTCATGCTTTATTCATGATGAATAATACAACATTCAGACTGAATAATATAAGATTCAGGCTGAATGTTGTGTTATTCATCATGAATAAAGCATGGACATTCGGTCTGAATAATCCTGTATTATTCAGACTGAAGGTGACACGTGGCGCGCTCTCGGCTGGCCTCACATTCGCAATGAAATATTGGTCAAAGCCGCCTTTATTGACCGGATGAGTGGCTGAGATTTGTTCTCACGTTCTCTTAAAAAGTTATGTTTCTCGCATGAACCTTTCTCTCTATATACACACACACACACATACACACGACTCTTTTCTCACATGCGTGAATCTACGAGCAGTTCATGCGACCACGTGCACGTGACAAGAAACTTCAGGAAGAGTGGGTTGTCCCTTTGAAGAAGTTCGATGATATTTCTGAGGTATTGTATTTCTGCTTAAATTTAATTTATTTTTTGGAGGCTAATCACAGTATTTATCAAAAAATTTGGCTAACCAAATTGTTATATATATATATATATATATCAGAAATTCATGAAATACTGCCTTGGCCAACTAAAAACTAGCCCTTGGTCCGAACTAGACGCACTTCAGCCAGAGACAAAGATTATCAACGAAGAACTAGCTTCTATCAATCTCAAGGGTTTCCTCACCATCAACAGCCAACCAGCCGTTAATGGAGCCAAATCCGACTCTCCATCCGTTGGTAAGATTTTACTTANTATATATATATATATATATATAGAGAGAGAGAGAGAGAGAGAAAGGTTCATGCGAGAAGCATATCAATTTAAGAGAACGTGAGAAGGAATCTAAGCCACTCATCTACGGTTACGGTGGACGTGATCACGGAGGATTGACGGTATTCATGGGAGGGTAGAGATTATTAAAGGGGGGGACCACGATCAAAGCTGCCTTTATTGACCGGATGAGTGGCTGGGATTGCTTCTCACGTTCTCTNCTCTCTCTATATATATATATATATATATATAAGAAATTGAGTAACACCCTAATAACTATTCATCTGGATGGTATGCACATCTGCATACAAATAATTTGTAAGCAATTTGCACGGTATGCAAATGTGCATAGCAACCAAAAAACAGCTTCAATTACTTGTATGCACATGTGCATACCGTCCAAATGAACAGTCAAGAGGGTGTTCCTCAGTTTCTCATTTTTTTGGGGGTTTTCCCCAAAACCACCCTCTCTCTCTATACACACACACATATACATATTTACAGCAAAACTGGTCTGAACCCTTGACCTCCAGGGAGGTTGGGATCTACAGATACCAATGGCCATTTGGTAATTAGGCTAGTTTTTCAAGCCTCATACTTGTTTTTCTTTACAATGAAACCATTTTTCTTGCAAGTATGCAAAAATAAAAACATTATCATGCTATAAACACACTAGCAATCCGACAAAAACTTGGTAATGTAAATGCTGAAATAATTTAGTTTCTTCCCAGTTATTTGTGCAAAATGAAGAAATATATTAGTTCTTCCCAATTTTTGTTGGAAGTTGCAGGCAAAACGCAGAAAAATGCAACAAAGTTTGTCTTAGCTCCTATTTGTTGCAACACGTTTAAAACACAATTTTTATTTAACATTAATGAAGTTCCAAATTTTCTATTTTAATGTAACATTTGATGACATGGATGTCAAGTTTATTGTCTACTTTGCCTTACCGATCTCATAAACAAATATCCACGTCATCCAAATGTTACAAGATCGACACATTACCGGTCAAAAAGGGTACGCAATAGGAAATTCTCAGAACATGTTAATTGAGAAAAAACTATAATTTTCGTTACACACTAATTAGGAAGTTTATCTTTGCAAAGTATAGTGTTTTTGGTTGCATTTATACAAGAATGGTGGGTTCTTACTTAGATTTTATCTGGTTTTAAAGAGTAATCAAATGTTACAAGATCAACAGGTTATCGGTCAAAAAGGGTACTAAATAAGAAAATTTGTAACCTTGTTACACTAGATATGAAGTTTATTTTTTCAAAAAGAAAATGTTTTAGTTTGCATTTATGAAAGAATGGTGGGTTCTTACCGAATTTTAATGGGCTTTGAAGGATGGGGCCCGGCGGGAGGGTACGTTTACCAGAAAGCGTACGTAGAGTTCTTTTGCTCTAGCGAGAAGTTAAACGCTCTCGTGGAGAAATGCAAGGCGAACCCTTCGCTCACTTACTTGGCCGTGAACAAGGACGGGAATTTGCTTTCGAACGTCGGGAAAAACGACGTGAATGCCGTCACCTGGGGTGTGTTCCCGGCCAAAGAGATCATTCAGCCAACCGTCGTTGATCCTTCTAGCTTCTTCATATGGAAGGACGAGGCCTTTGAGATCTGGTCGAGAGGATGGGCGCAATTGTATCCCGAGGATGACTCTTCGCGATCACTTCTCCAAGAGGTTTGTTTTTTGCTATTTTTTTTGTGCATTTGGTTTGATGCTAATGGCGGTTAAGAATATTCGTCCCACCCAGACCCTGCTTTCGAGCAGGATATATTGGTTTGGCTTAATAGTTAAGATTGTTCATTAGTCTGGAAATGGATGAAATCGGAATTGGGGACTAGGGCCTTGCATTGGTTCCGGTTTAGTCGGTTTTTACCCCAAGACCATGTTTGGCAACTATAAGCTAAGCTTATTGAGAAAATTTCATTAAGGGGCCGTCTACCCAGACGCTTACCTGATAGGTGCTTACTGGTGAGAGCCTACGCTAAAATTTGACTTACTGAGTAAGGGGTTTACTTACAACTTAACGAGCTTAATGGTCCAGGTGGCTTATTCGCTCAGCCACACATGAGTTTCTCTTTATGGCATAATCATGAAGCCATTAAGCCAAAATGGCTATCTGGAATAATTCAGGACCCCTCACTTGTCACGGTTAAGCCAACTCAAAAAGATTTACACCATAAATGCCCAGAAATAATTCGTCCCTCTATTTGCCTCCCTCAAACCTATAAGTCTTTTGTTGTTCGTTAAGACAAATTTATCGGAGAGACAACCCATTGTAGGGCTTAATGGAAAAAAGAAGTAAACAAGCCCTTGCTTGATTAGTGACTAGTAATGACCCACATTGTATTCTTACCCTGTTACTGCTTACTCAGTTTGTGTCTGTAAATGGCCCTAGAGAATGAAAATTGTAACATCTTCATTCTAATTGGTTACAGGTACAAAACACTAGCTACTTGGTGAGCTTGGTCGATAACGATTACATCAATGGCAACTTATTCGCTGTTTTCAAGGAATTTTAATGACTCGAGAGAGAGATAGAGGATCGTGTCACGCTTATACTTCTATATGTTGACGTATTTTTTTGTTTTTGAAATGTCCGTTGCAACCGATTTATATAATTTCGATTGAAGAACGAGCGGGTGTTTTACTTCGTATATGTACAAGTATTAATGCACTATGTACCATCATGCCATCGCTTATAAGGTAGTAATAATACTCTATTTGTATGATTGTATTTTCAATTTCTATCATGGAAATGTCATGATGTTTTTTGTGAATTTGCAATTTAGTGAAATAGTTACACACACACACACATCTAGAGGATGCGTTTGGTATGTGAGACGGGATCGATGGTTGATTTTTGGGGTGGATCAAAATTCTATGAAGTTGTCTGAAGCGTTTTTAGCTGAATCCGAACGCTTTGAGGTAGATTAAAGACCATGAAGGATTTATTTTTTATATTTTAGTTGACGTCTCTTGGATTTTTAAATATTTGTGATTGTCCCTCAAAATTTAACGATTGCGTGAGCCTATTGTGGCCTTTATAGATCTGCCCTTGGAGATCAAATAGAGTAAGATGGGCTGGTGAAATAATCGTGCAATGTTTTAAGGTTTTAATTTATGAATACTTTAGTAATTTAACAAACTTTGTTCTGTCGGTGAAAATTCCTCCTACTCAGTTTTATACTATTGGCAACGATCGGATTGGTTGTCTAAATCGCAGTGGGATGCAAAACAGTCTACAGTGGACAGCGCAAGTATACACTGGTTACTATGACTGTCACTACAAGTAATAGTTGGTAAGATACCAGAATCGTATTTCACAGGGATTAGAACAATCAAGACAATACAGTTTCTATGAACTTCCTTTCACAAGTTTCAGTAGGAGAGGAAGAAATAAGTTGGTTTTGGTTGGTGAAACAGCTTTTCGAAAGACTTAACTACGATTTAAAAGGATAGAGATGTATGAATAATTTTTCCCGGACTTTATAAGAAATACTTGGCCCTAGTTGGTGATCACAGTACTATGGGACAGTGGACATTCTCTGTTCTTGAGAGACACGATCCCAACTCGTACCCACACCTCGTAGTAAAATTTCTATCTTAAAAACTCAATTGTTAAGTCAGCGGCGACCCCAGGTTGAACCCTCTCGGGTTTCATAGGCTTATGCTTAAGCAATCGCTCTAAGTGGCCCCGGTGGGAACTGGGAACACTAGGTAGCTTGTCCGCTCCT
Organism: Carthamus tinctorius; assembly: GCA_001633085.1. Lineage (NCBI taxonomy): Eukaryota > Viridiplantae > Streptophyta > Magnoliopsida > Asterales > Asteraceae > Carthamus > Carthamus tinctorius. The sequence goes on along the minus strand of LUCG01282982.1, from coordinate 634 downwards.
TTTAGTTGGGATCTGCCCACTGTACCGAACCAACTCTTGTTAGTGTCGTAAGAATTCTCTCGAATTCCCTAGCATCATTGAAGCTTGTGTCACGACGTCCTAACCATCTCTGAGTCAAGACAAACGTTAGACACATTCAAGTGGTCAGCTTGTTTGCATCATTGGGGCATTTTCGAACTAAAGATGAACAAAACAATTAAAGTTTAAAATACGAAAACTATTCAAGAATTTTTCATAAACTCTGGGTACTTTTTCTCCTTACATCCCTAAAGATGTTTAATGCATAATTAAGAAATCAAAGAAAACAAAAACAAGAGTTTTAGAAAAGACATACTTAAAACTTCGAAATTAAATTAAACAGAAACAAAAACAGTGCTGACTGTCGAGGGCACTGCACTACAGTATTGGAAAGATTAAACTGCTAACCACTGAAATTTAAACTAAGCTAGAGAATAATTAATCTACTCCTACTCCTACTCCTAAGTGAATACTAAAAGAACAAATGTAGTTGGTGATGGATGGTTGGATATGAGAAATAAATGCTAAGGGTCCTATTTATACAAAAACTCAACTAAGGCCATCCGCTATGGGACGGTTGGGAGACCGGCACCGGTACCGGTACCGGCGGCAACAC
>LUCG01282967.1:0-18061 GCA_001633085.1 Carthamus tinctorius | reverse complement strand
AACTCGATTCAATTTTTCGAATCAAGTCAAGCCGCGCCGAGCCATTCGAGCATACCCTTTTTCAAGCCAGACATGCTCATATATTTATTAATAATACAATCAAAATGTATAAACTATCGAGCTCAAGCAGATAAACGAGTTAATCGATCGCGAGTTCAAACCCATAAACGGGCTTCGAGCTCGAGCCCGATAACTCAAAAAATATTCGAGCTCGAGCCCTACATTGGAAAAGTTGATCGAGCTCGAGCATAATATTAATTTTTTGAGTACGGCTTTGATTAACCTACTACTCGACTCGATTGGTTTACACCACTAGTTCAGGGGCCGTTTACCAAACACTTACCCGGGAAGTGAGGGTCGTCGTCTCTTACCATGATTAGCGCTTACCGGGTAAATTGTTGCATACAATACCCTTTTTGTGGACTAAAATCTTAGCCGGTAAGTAAGTGATAGTGTTGAATTTTGCCCATAAGCAATTATCCGGGTAAGCATTTGGTAAATGATCCCTTAGTCTCAAAGATTTGGATGTCAGTTATAGTAATGAAAGACAACAGAAGAGAACTTGGCCGCAACATGGTTCTCCGTATAAAAAGATCTAGCAATTTGGATACAGATACCTCAGGCTTTCCTGTTGAAAGTATGCGGACTAAAGATGATTTTCCAACATTAGGAGCTCCGACAAGGCAGAGTGTTGGCATTTCAAGATCAACAACTGGCATTGCTCTCAAAGTCTGCAAAATCAACATATTGCAGTTATTACAGCGCATGCACAAGACTAGTAAATAGCACCACCATATGTATTGTGGATAAGATTTAAAGAAGAGAGCATAAACATAATGATACTCGTAGACAAAACCTTGGCTATTTGCATCAACTCATCAACGGCTTTTCGATCAGATTGAAAAATCTCTTCAAGTTTTCTCGTTCCCTGCCAAAAAGTTATGGCATATAGAACTTGAAAATCTTCAACAAGTGAATACGATGAATGTCGAATGCACTCTTGCAGTTTAGGGACTGACCTCAACTAACCTCTCCTCTGCTTCTCGCTTTGTTGTCGACTGTTAAGATTTGATCAAAATTAGTTAGCATTGATTATATATTACATATAACAATAATATGCGTAAATCAGTCAGTCAATCAAACAAGTTAACAAGTTGAAGATTGTAAAAGAAAATTTATTTGTGATAACAAACCCAAAGGCCCATATCTTCACCCCAAAGAAACAAACATTTTAGTTCAAAATCGAGATAATTGACAGAAAAAGAAAATGCCCAAGATTGTCAAAGAAGAGTCAATTAAAACGGTTTATTTTACAACTCTTCTGCTACAAAGAGCTCATATCAACTCCTTTTCCACCTGGGAACTGTCGATCATAATAAGGGTAAAGTTCTAACCTTAGCGCAGAGTGATGCATGTTCTTTTCCAACTGATACCACTTTCTTCCTTAAAGAATCAACTTTTCCTAAAACCTGCAGTTACAAAATTCCATAAATGACTCACAATCAACTTATTCAACTACATGCGTGTGCAAAAATGTTAGTGGTACTAAAAAACTTGATTGTAATAAAACCATGAGAAAGTCAAAAAGGAGTTGCATGCTTCTCGTTTAACAATGAAACTGTCACACTACAAAGGACCTGCACATTATCATACAATTCGCCCTACCATCCTACACCTTAAAGAAAAGGTGAAATGTTTGCACTTGGTTAAGAAAAGTATTGGTACACTAGTGTAGCGATCATTGATCCTTCAGCAGTGTAGCAAATAAATACAAGTGCCACAGTTTCGTAAATACATTTATAAATAAATGTACAGGATTGGATGCCAACCTCTTCATAATTTCCATCTCCCAGAGTCAACTCAATAAGAGACCGTTCATAAGGGTGCAAATGTCTCTTATTTGGGAAGCTTTCTTTGTATATTCTCAACGGCACAGTAAGTTCCTAGAGGTCATAAAAAAGAAAAAAATATCAATACAGTAGATTCTATATTAGATGTGCATATCGGAAACTTAAGCACTTAGCTAAATATTAAATTCCATTACCTTCATTAGGGCATCAAGTTGTTTAGCACCTTTGTTTTTCTCACGCTTAGCAGCATTAGCAATCCCTATGAATCATGCAAACTAAAGTCTATAGTTAACAGTCAATTTCCATACATAACTTAGGTGTGGTGCTAAAGTGCAGCTTTATCATAAAAATTACCCTTTGTAGGTGAGATCCTCCTAGCCTTCCTTAGTGCCGAAGAAAGAATATCAATTGAAGGCATCACCATGGGTAACTTTTGGAAGGCACCAACCGTATCAAGTATTGCAGGCTCCGTATCCTAACAATGAGTGAAAATTTTTAATTATATCAATATAACCAAGCAAACAAATAAGAATCACAATCTAAATAAAGAAGAAGATAGCAAGTATTAACACATCACACATCCATTCCCGAAGAAGGATTATTCATCAGTTTGTTATTTGTCTAAGTTTATCCTTGAAGAGCCACGGATGCAAACATTTTAAAGGATGTGATTAAAATATATTTATACATGTGAGGTTTACACATCCTTACCATCTCCACACTGCTGTAACCCAGAATTCCCATTTCACTGATATATCACAAAAAAGGGGTTCTTTGCATATGTAACCTTGCTTCTTAAACCAAACTAATCATGCCAACATAATTGCTGGGGTTAAGAATGAATGCACAGTTCAAATAATCATATTTTCAGCCAGAGACATTGCATAAGTGAATCAGCTTACAGTAATCTGTTCACCTATATTAAAAGGGGAGGAAAAAGAGTTCCAATAAAAGTAAGGAAACAGTCTTAAAACTTAGATTATGTAGCAATTAAATCACCATATTACTGACAGAAACAATAATAATAACAGAAAAAAAAGGTACAGAAAAAAGGAAAGATCAAATAATACCTGACTTCATTATCTGATGGTGGCTAGTGCACAAGGTTACTACTATTCAATTTTCATACTGACGTCTAAAAGTATTATTGCTTTAAGAGAGATGTGAACGAACCACAAACATGCCCTCATAGATGTCGGACAAGGGTGAGTCCTGATGTTTCTAAGGTTAGGTTTATCCTCTTCTAGCTTGTAGTCAATCTCCAAACCTTCCATCCGATTATTTAAACCAAATGCTAATCCAAAAATATCTTTTCGCAGTCAGTTCAATCTCTTTGATATCAACAAGTGTTCAACAAACCTGTAGCTCTTATCAGTTACTTAAAGAGAGACATAATCTTACTGAACAAACCAATTTCAACAAGTCCTTGGAGAAGAATATACGAACATGAGCTGAAATCCATGAATTTTTATCTTATTTTCCAAAAAATCTTTCATACCTAATATGTTCAAAGTTAGCCAATACTATCTGTTTTTCTCTTTTCAAGTAGACAAAGCTGGTCAGTTCTGCCACATTTAATATGCTCAATTCACATAGGGTCTCTGCTTCCAATAATGAGGTTTATTTACATTTACTATAGTCTATACATACACAATTTCATGGTGAAGTTCTATAATATATGTATATAGAAATTAGAAGTACCTTGGTTTTGTTTTCCTGCTTGGCATTTGATGTCTCTAAATAGCTTCCATTCACAACTTCATATGTAGTTGTTTGCATCTGTTTACAGAAACACTGGGAATACATTTTCATCCTTGGTAATGGATACAAACCTGCAAGGCATCACCTTGATTAGACAAAAGATTTCATTAATTTGTTAGTTGTTACTACTAATTTATTTTCTTAGAAGAAAGTAAAAGAATCTAAGCACTTCTAAACGATGAAATTGGTTGAGTAAAACTAAAAACCAGAAGAATATATACACACAGAAATTAGAAACCTATACATATATCCACCACACCAGCATCCATAAAAGAGAAAACAAGGGTTTATAAGGGCTAAAAAGGATGAAAAAGGCATCATAAACCCTTAGTTCATGAATGTCTGGATGAAGAAATACCTTTGCAGAGGTTGGTGCGACTGAATAACAGCGTCGAGTATGGAAGTTGCCATAACTGTAGCAGATTCATACTCCCACTCATCTTCCTCTCTCTCTCGTTCGATATCTCGAATCTTGGAAGGGGGTTTTGTGTTCTTTTTAGCAATTTGAAAGGGTTTTGGCTTTTTGTACCGATAAACATTTTACTTACACACCCTATAGATATTAAAATTACACCTTTAGTTAAGTTACAAAGAAATTAAAGCAAAATAAGTGAAAGAAGATTTAACCAATTCTTTTTTATGTGCTCAATTTTGAAGGAAATTGAAATGAAATGAAATACTTTTTCATGGTTGTTTGTGGATAGAAGAGAAAGAAAATGTGTCAGTTTTTATAAATACATCTCTTTTAAAAACTAATCTTATAATTAGTAGCTTAGTGGTCGGTAACATCTTTGAAGAGGACAATGGTTAGGTTCTCTGTCTATCCGGGTTCGATTCATGGGGTGAGCATGTGGCGATATCCTGACGATGGGTCGGTCCATGGTCGCCGAAGATTAGTCGGATGCCCGTATGGATCCCGGATACCTCGTCGACTTCGTGTCAGCACGTGTACCTAAGTTATCTGCCATTCAAAAAAAAACTATTTTATAAAATAAAAAGCTTGATAGTTTTGTGATTTTGATATTTTATATGTATTATTTTTAGAGGCAAAGCAATAAGTTAGATTAACAACACAAACGTGAAAATTACAATAACGAGAACCATCAAAAAGACCGACTAGGTAGGGAACAACAAACAAGAGGGAAAAGGGAGAGGCAAAAATCTTGTTATGTTAGATCTATTTAATCCATCTCGATATCTAGTTATTTTATATCCTTTTATTAAGTCTATCTTAATATCTTGTTATTTTAGCTTTTATATAAACCAAATATCATGTGTTAATTGTTTTATATACTCAAAGCCTCAAACCTATTATCTATAGGTAAGACGTATGAAAAGTATTGTATAATTTATCATGCGATTTAACAACGATACTAAAAGTATAAAATGAAACTGGATCATTTAAATCGAAAACATGTTGGTTCAGATCAGTTATTTGGTCTCGAAAAAATTTCAACTCTCTTAAGTATAACCTAGTCAATTAAGTTTATAGATCCATTATTATCCTTAAGGCTGCGTTTGGTACGTGGGACATGACAGGACGGGACGGGACAAAACTCAGTCTGACCTAGGGGCCGTTTACTAAACACTTACTCAGGTAAGCGCTTACCAAGTCTTTTACCTTACGGGAGCATATCGCAAGGATCAAAAATCTTACCCGAGTAAGAGCGAAGGCAAGGATGAGAGTCTTGCCCAGTAAGTGAGGGTCGTCGCCTCTTACCACGGTTAGCCCTTACCGGGTAAATTATTGCATACGATACCGTTTTAGTGGACTAAAATCTTACCCTATAAGTAAGTGATAGTGTTGAGTTTTGTTGGTAAACACTTACTCAGGTAAGCATTTGGTAAACGGAGGCCTAGTCAATTAAGTATCTAGATCTGCTACTATCCTTAATATATAAAACCTCAAAAAAGATCTATTCTAACAAAGTTAATTATGTGCTATCCATTTTAATAAGTTATTTATCAATAAAGAGGTTCAAACAAGAATGATAACAAAATAAAAGAACATAAAACCAATTAAATCACATTTAAAACCACATATGATTTTCCTATATTGTACCTACCACATAAAATTTTACAAAATCAACATGCCACTATGTCAACGGTCAAAACACATAAAAGAAAGAATATTGAAACTTTATTACATTAAGGTTGTGTTTGGCAAAAATAAGTTAAAGCTAACTGATAAGCTAGTCCATCCAAACATGTATCATAAGCTAGCTTATTGAAATGCTAGTTGGAGTAGCGTTTCAGGAGCTTTTTATAGTTTTTTCCAATTAAACCCTCATTAATATTAATTATTAAATTCAAATATACCATTTTTGGTCATTTTACATACTCATAAGCTAGTTTTTGTCAAACATAATTTATTCATAACCTAGCTACTTATTAGTCAACAACTACCATATAAGACCACCCACATTGGTGATCTTTGGCCGATCCCAATCCACAAAGAGACAAGAAAAGTTGCATAAAAATATAGAAAAATGAAATTAGACAAACTGATCTCACACGAACCGGATTGTTATGAGAATTTCACATGCAATTGACACATGTCATGATATCATTGGTTAGTTTTATATTTTCAAAATAAAACTTATTTAATTAAAAATCAGACTTTTATAAAAAAACCAAAATATACTAAAATTCATGGTTGAACCCTAAAACTTATTTTTATCACATCAATTTTTCTCTTCATTTCAATTCCCTACAAATAGAGACCAACATTTATGTATTTTTGATGTGTAATTTCATACCTATTTTTATAACTTGTTTTATGTGATATGTAATTTCATTCGTTTTATCTGCTTTTTTATATTTATAATTAAAAATAATAATTATATGAATAAAAAATAAAAAAGTATATTTTTTATAAAATAATATAATAGATGAGATTTGATTGTAGAAGAAGATTGTGGTTGGAGCGTAAAAAATTTGAGATTGAATTGATGTTGAATATTATAAAAGGGATGAGAGAGAAAGTAATATCTTAATTTGAGATTGGATCACATAGTTTGCCAAGCAAAAGAAAAGAGTAATGTGAGTTACTTTGAAAATAAACATACTTTATTGCATTTTTGATTTTTGATACATTTTTATGTTTGAAAGTATATTTGCAAAGATCCAAAGGTATATATATAATCCAAAAGAAGATGGTTGGCTATCATCAATTTCAATTCCTCCTGTATGCAATTAGAAACCTCCACAAACTAACTTTGGGGGGAAGGATCCAGCACCAAAAATGGCAGCAATCGCTACTTCTCTTCATCTCTTCTCTACTACTACTACTACTAACAATCCAATTCTATGCAGAAAATCAAATTTTTCCACATCTGCTTTCTCCGTTTCATCCAATTCCCACCCAATTAACAGGTATTCGCCATTGATTCCTGAAATTGTTTTAGCATTTTCTTCAATGTCATTATGATTGCTTTATAATTAGAAACGGTGAGATTTAATCGAGAGAAGAATGACATTGATTTCACTGAAAATTGTTATCAAATGGTGAGATATTTTAACAGTTTTAATTAGATTGCATTTTAGGTCGTACAATTTCGAGAGAAGAAGTTGAAAAGATGAAATGGATGGATCAAAAAACTGATTTCATTTGTGTTGTTTTTGGGTGAATTTAGTTGCCATTTCAATGAGGGTTTTCATCATGAATCAAATTTGAAGTTAGAAATCAAAGTGTTTGACTTTTATAAGTCAAAATCCATGTTCTTCCCTTTTTAAAAATGGGGAAAGCGTTTGAAAGTCTTGAATTGAAATCCATAAACATTTTGGTCTACAAATCCACTAGTTGGTATTTAGCATGCCATTTATTTGTAATAATGTTTTAAAATATGTTAAAAACATTAGTTTTGTAAGGATCGACTAATAAAATAAAATAAAATGGAACTATTTCTGTAGTTGTTTATAATTCCATAAGAAACGGAATGGAATTCAATTCAATTCCATTCCAAACGAAATCTAAATCCCTCAAAGTTATTTTGTCAAACCGAACATATGAGAAATTAGTTTAATGTTGCTTACATGTTAACACTTACTTTCTATGTTCAAAAATGTTGTTCATGCAAATGCATCACCTAAAGGATTCACTCCACCATCTTCCATACCTCTTATTCATTATGAATGTTCAAGAACAGTATATTTATTTGTATTTTGTTGCAAACTTGACTCTTCTCGTAAATTGTTATAGACTTATTCTCATGGTCAAGTGGTTCTCTTGAAGCTAGAAATCAATCGGTTTGGCTTTGAAAGTCAAACCTCGTGTTCTTCTTTGTTATCTTGGAGTGTAGATTGTGCTTTATAAGGAAGTAGTTTAATTCTGACTGCTTATTTGGTTCTTTCAAGCAGCAATGCTTCATTATCTTTCGTTGCTCCTCTTGAAGCAATCCTTTTTGACATTGATGGAACTCTGTGCGACTCTGATCCTCTCCACTTCTATGCCTTTCGAGATATGCTCCAAGAGGTAGCCTCGTCAACCCTATGGTTTTCGTAACTCATTTTCAATCTTACGGCTCTACTCTTTGAGGTAGAGGACAAGTATGCGTACATCTCCCCCGAAGGGTGGATAAAATGAGAACTAGGTAAAAAAAGCATGATTTTACTTTGAAATCACATAGGATTATGGAATACAGTCAACACAAGAGTGTTCGAGCAACTTGGCATGCGACCAAGGTTGTACGTGATGACATGTCATTTTACACGTGGTTTTAGTGTAAAGTCACATGTGATTTGGCCGTTCTTGTGTTCTCTTGTTTGATCATTGTTCTCGTATGAACCCGACTCTCTCCCCCAAACCCTAATTCCGAGTGAGATATATTGAGTGTGTTCAGTTTGATTCTTTTGCATCTTACTAATACCTACAGTAATTGGAAATGAACTTACAAGGTGTTTGATTTTCATTTTAGATAGGATTTAACGACGGATCTCCCATTGATGAGGAATTCTTCATAAATAACATTAGCGGCAAGCACAATGAAGAGCTTTGCAATGTTCTTCTTCCAGAATGGGAAGTCGAGAAAGCCATGAAATTCATGGTGGATAAGGAAGCTTTGTTTCGAAGGTAAATTTCTATCATGATGTTGAGATTAAGGTTATCACGCACTTTGAGTTTTTGCAAGGAGGGGTCGAGTCTGCTTACATCGATCCCCTCCCTGACCCCATCTTTAGGTGGGATATACTGGGCTCGTTTTGTTTGTTTTGTTAGGTTCGGTATGGATCAAGAGTAATGACTAATGTAGCCATGGGTCTTGGCTTCAACATATATAAAAGTTCCATGTCAATTGAAGTCAAAGTATGCATGTTTGATCTTGAAAGTCAACATGAAAATAATATTCAGTTTGACTTTTTACGTCAAACATGTTACTTTCCAAATGACTAATGTAACTATGGTTTGACCTCATAAGTCAACAAAACGGCGATCTTGGTCAATGTCGAAGATAACATTTATGTGACTTCAACCCATTACGAGCATTGCTAAGGGGCCATTTACCAACACAAACTAGGTAAAACACTAATCTTGTAGAAGTGCAATTAAGGTAAAAACTTTTGTCCGGGTAAGCCTTGACCGAGTAAGAGAGTCGTTCCTTCCTTACTGAGTCACATCTCAGTCAAAATCATGCGTCGGTCAAAGGGTACGATAAACAACCTCACCTCTTACGAGACAAGTGTCTCTTACCCAATAAGAAGCGGTCAACAGTTAGTAAACAACCTCTAAGATTCAAAAAAGTATCATATGCAAATTGTGACATTGTTTGTTTATGAATAAACAGATTGGCAGCCGAACAATTGGAACCCATAAGCGGCTTGGAGAAGTTATGTAAATGGGTAGAAGATCTTGGCCTGAAACGGGCTGCTGTTACAAATGCCCCAAGATCAAACGCTGAGTTGCTAATCTCAATGCTTAAACTCCAAGATTTCTTTGAAGTCATCGTTCTAGCGGAAGAATGTGCAAGAGCAAAACCTTTTCCTGATCCTTACTTGAAGGCTCTAAATGCACTTCAAGTTTCCCCAAATCACACATTTGTGTTTGAGGTATGAACTCCTTTCAATCATCACCTCTCAAATAATTGTTCATATCGTTTGTAATTTACTAAAAGACAATTTGCACAACTTGAACCCGTGATCTTTCAACAACGGAGTTACTTAAGAGCATCTCCAACAACTCCTCCAAAATAGACAAAAAGGAGATTTTGGAGTTCTTATGCTCTTTTTTGTTCCAACGGCGTCTCCAAGACTTTCTCTAAATGGAAACAGAGGAGAGAGGATGATTGTTTTTATATATTATTAAACATTTTAATAACATAATTAATGTTGGAACCTTTAAAATGGAAATCTTGACTATTGTTTCTCCCATTCTGAAGAAATAATGGAGAAACCGGTGGAAATGCTCTTACTAGTTGTTCCATAAGTCACTTAGTTTTAGGGGCCATTTACCAAATGCTCACCTGATAAGTGCTTACCTAGTGTCACTTACATACTGGGTGAGCAAGGTAAGGACCAAGTACCTTACCTGGTAAAGGGCATAACAAACACTGAAAATCTTACTCGGTAAGTGAGGAAAAACAGTTTTACATGGTAAGTGCTTATTGGGTAAAGGATGCTTACCAACGATATACTTTAAACCCGACAAGGTAAGTGAGGGTGGGACTCTTGTTGGTAAGTGTTTACTTAGTTAGCATCTGGTAAACGCCCATTTAGTATTTATGGTTTACATGCACAAAATCCACAAAGAAAGACAAGTTTAAGCACAAACTTCCTGGTTCTTGGATTCTCTACTTAACACCGGCATTCTGTGTTTCTTGACAAAGGATTCTGTTTCTGGGATTAAAGCCGCAAATGGAGCCGGAATGGCGGCAGTTGGCATGGCTAGTAGAAACCCGGAACAAATGCTACTCGATGCTGGGGCAACTTTCGTTATCAAGGATTATAACGACCCAAAATTGTGGGAAAATTTAGAGGAGATAGTACAGCAAAAGTTACATCTTTGATTTAGGTAATTCATTTTGTATCATACAAGAACTAGTTGGTTCCTCATATTGAAGGACCATTTGTTTTGCCCGAATTAAGGTGTTTTTGCAAATATTTCATACATACAATTGATAATAGGTTGTTAGCAATAGAAATATGTCTTTGAACTATTCGATTTGACATATAATTTAAATAATTGCTTAATAATTTGTCAAATGTCGTAATTACTAAGAATTTTGAAGACTTAATCAAGAGCATCGGAAGAGAACTATGAAAAAAGAAAAAACTGAATAACTCATCCAAGCCGTTAGATTAAGATGATCCATTTGCTATGATTTAAAATGTGGTTATAACCATTTTTCCTAGAAAATAAAATGATCTCTCACCCTATTTTTAAAATCAAAAATTGGTGAAATATAAAAAAAATTTTGAAACAAAACAAATTACACCAGAAAAGTTCCTCATTTTATTATCTTTAATTTGACATCCATTTTGATATACTTTTTCATCCGTTTATTCCTGATTCTTCGTTTTTTCTTTAAGGTTCTCCCTTGATCTTTATAATCTGACTACATCTAGTTGCACCCTAATCAAAATCAAGTCAATTTATGTATTGAAAATCGAAAAACTAGATGTATAAACAGAGGAAACAGAAGTAAACATTTTTACACTAATTGATGAAGAAAAGGAAACCATCATTACACTGAATAGTAACTAAAGCAATTTCATTACCCTTGTGATGAAAGAATACGCGATCGATCCAAAATATGTAGGAGTACTATGATACATGTTTACTTTTGTCGATAAGAATCAGAAAGTTGGCTGGTATCTTTAGAAGCCAAAATCTAAGCGTAGAAAGCATATCACGTAAAAGAATTCAACCACCAGAAAGAGTCTGATGGCACCTATGTTGCGTAGATATCTCTCTATTGTCGCACCCATTCTACTGCATCCATCTCATTTCTTGCTGCCTTGTATAGTTCAAGTCTTCTCCCAATTTCATTCCTTTTTGACATCAAGGATGGATCTTCATCTAACAACTCCGCAAGCTGTTTACCCTGAAAAAAACATGCATGTTTACACTTTCAGTTTTGACCAAATGTCTACCGTTCCATCAAAATTGTAACAATTCAGTCGATTACAGAATAGGGGAACTCATGGAGTCAGTGATACAATCACAACAGATTTAATAGGTAATTTTAGCTTTAAATTTGCTAAACGAGCAAAAATGTGCATTTGCAAACTCGAAACCATCTAGGCATCTAGCATTCTGATAGGTTTTGGTACAATGTTACTATCTCATAAACTTAACAAAATGCAGCCCATGCTACTGAATCAGCTTCTTTATTTTTAGTACCAACAAAACTACATATCAATTATCTTAGGCACTAATTCGCTCTAGATTGTAAAAGAACATAAAAAGCCAAACAAACGGATACAGCATTTTGGGAAATTTTTTGAGTTGCAACGTTGTTATAGTTACAAAAAGTTGACAAACTTTAATTAGGATCTGCAGGAATGGTTAATCACTTTCGAATGACTATGTGCTCAATCAAAACATTATAAATTTTTACCGGGATATTAACAAGTTTTTCATAGTGAATAAAATGTAGAACAAGAGTTACCTCCTTCCTTCCAATTTGTGTGTAGAAGTAGTTGAGTAGATTTTGCTTGGCCTCCCTAACTTGACAATACACAACTGCTTTTGGAATTGTGTTCCTGAGTGTGTCCGACACCATACCGATGTAAGAGGATACGTTTGAGCCTATTCTCCTAAAGTGTGCTTCTGCGTATCTGTCTCCTAATGGATCAGACGGGTTTCCACGCTCTGGAGGTGGGTGGTTTCTGCGATCAGCAGATGAGGTTCTGTGATCTCCAGGTGAGGGTGTGGGACCCATTTTCTCCCCTTCTTGGGGAAGTCTCCTGAAGAAGTCGACCGTCAGATAGGAAGACTCCATGTCCACCAATCTGACAACTGTCTTCTTACTTTCATCACGGAATTTTTCCAATGCTTCACCAGCAGCAGCAGCAAGGGCAGATTGCAGAGTCGAAAAACGCCTTAGCTCCTGCTTAAATAATGCTTTAATATTAGATTCTGCAACAATATCAATAGACAGGTGCATGTTTAAATGAGACCCGTAATATTTTGAAAAACTGGAACCAATTATTCACGATGAATATCGTGATAGCATCACAAAAAATATTCATGATGAAAATGCATGATATTCATGAATATTTAGGGTTATTCATCTGAATAATATATGAAATAGTTGCTTCTCCTAACTTTTTAAAAATATTTATGGTTCTCATTTGAACTTTCCTCCTCAATATATTGCATGGCGTCTATGGTTTAATGCATTTATAACTATTTCCCTCTACAACTCAGAAACAATCAACATCAATTTCAAAGATAAAAAGTGCATCATGTGATAAGAAGAAAGTCGAATGTTGACTCTTTCGTGGGAAGGGAGAGCTTAACAAGTCTGCTTCTGAAAAGTCTGACCTCAGTTTCTCCAATTGACCTCCTCACGAGTTCTTTCAGGATGAAATGCACCTGAAGAGGAATTCCCATGTAAGTTGCATATATAAAAAACATACTTTTCAAGTTTGTATAGCAGCTTGATGCTAAGTGTATACAAAGCTGCTTACTGCATCTACTGAAGCTTCAGCTGGTCCCCTAAAATAATTCAATGATCCATCAATAAGCCGTCTATAACCCTGTTCTGGAGCAATCAAATGTGGCTGGTAACCATCTGCCTCTGAAACAATTTTCCTCACACTTTGTAGAGATAGATGCCTGTCAAACGGAAGCTTCCTTAAAGCAGCAGGAAGCTGGTTGTCAAACACTCCATAAATTTGGTCACCTCCAGGCCGCCTGACATAACAGAAGAAAATATAAATTTAAAGAAATGCAACAAAAAGATACACCATTGCAGCATGGTTTCACCTAAACCGAGTAAAGAAACTAACAGTTGTCTTTAGATACATATATACTAACAACTAGTAGAATATCTAAATGAACATTCCAATTGGTATAGCATAAAGTATCCAAGAGAAGGGGAAAGGGAACTGCTTACCCTCCATCTAGATGCTCCTTAAATATTTTCTCAAAAGCACGACAAAGTTCCAAGATAGTGTACATTTGAGCCTGAAAGATAGCATTTAGGTGAACTGGAGATAGTTATGCCACATTTCATGGTTAACTGTACAAGATAGAAATAGCTTACCCCTGCATCGACTGCAATAGGCCTTCCAAGATGGTTTAACTCTGCTTCCATCTCATCAACACCTTTGTTTATCAATGAAGTGATGCCTGGTATTTTTGCTTTGATTACAGATTCCAAATGCTGCAGAGAGAAAAATGTTATTGTGTAAAAACCACTTTTTGTGAGAAACAAAACATCACTGGTGTTAATCTATATTACAGAAAAGTAAAAGACACAAACACCTTAATAAATATACCTGTGAGAGAAGTTTAGCCAGATAAGCCGAACCCATTTTACTTGCCAAGTGTCCATAGTCGGGACTTGTGGCAAAATACTCCTGCTCCCTCCGCCTTGCATAAATCATATCCGTATTCTTGTTAATATCTGCTTGGGATCTGTTCACGATCCCCACCCAAGGATGCTGAAGACGATAAGCTCTTCCTTCAAGGACCTTTAGAAAGTAGAGTATTCACATCATGCATGTATAAAAAATGCCCCAATATATATTTCACTTTATCTGTTAAGGTGATAATATTGAAAAGAAAAGAGATGATGATCTCACATCCAATGCATGAGTTCCTTTGTCCATCAGATCAAGCTTTGTCAACACCCCAAACGTCCGCTCGCCTAGTCAATTTGAGCAAGTCATATAAGATCAACAAGAAGGAAATACTCAGAAAATAGAGACAAACGAACATTTCAGGGTAAACATACCCGATGGATCAACCTCCCTGGCAAGTTTCATCGCATCAGATGTTGCTATATCTTGGTTAGCAGGAGATATTGCCAATATGATAGAGTTGGGCTGAACAAAATTTAGCAATAATTGTATGTAAGGAACTACAAAATTACATGCAAAAGAAAATTCAACAAAATATGCTACACATTAAGTCACGTTTCATTCGTCAATACATGTTCAAATAACAAGCAGTACATATACACCAATACCCTGCTGAAGTTTAGTTTATTAAAAGGAACATAAGATAGAATTACGATTACCTTCTCAACATAAGTTCTAACCATTTTCTCAATGTCCTCAACTATAGTTTCAGGCTGTCCCTCTGCAAAGGGGATAGCTCTTTGTATCAAATGAAGCTCAGACCAACCAAATAATTAACAAGGAAGGTTCAGAAAAAATACCAACAGCAACTTTCGTCAAACCAGGTAAATCAATTAACGTCAAGTTGACAACTGGAAGAACAGGAAAATCATGATATGGTGTCAGCATCATATCACAAACAAAAGTACAAAAACAACGGTATGTGATGAACATTAAAAATTGCACTCGCGTCATCAAACATAATATATATCAAGAAGAAACACACCATTAGGGGAATATATACTGAGATGGATTGGGATTGGAGATATTTGTTTTGATTTCCCCGTGATTCTGTCTGTTTCATCTTGAATCTCCTTTCGTACCAAAGCTGTGTAAAAATCAGAAGTACATGTTAGGTTCCAACATTAACGAATTATGAACCAAAAGGCACACAAAACAGGTATAAAAGAACAATATAAAGTTCCTGGAAGGAGATTAAGCGCAGGTAAAACCCATTTTTGCTTGAAACACTAGAAAATAAACACACCTTCTCATCCTCCCAAAAATGGTAGATACTCTCCCCACACTAGCCTTTCATGTTGTGGAACAACCAGATAATTTTTTTGTTATACCCCGGGTTACTGAGGTTTATATGTTCAGTCAATAAGTCAAAGTTGGTAGGCGGATTGGTAAGTTTGGTTAGTCCAGGTAGTTGTTGAAGTGCGTGAGCTGGTTAGGTAGTATAAATAAGTGAGTAGGGCTGTCACTTTAGGCATTCTGTTTTGTAAACTGTTTTAGGAGGGAAACCGTTTAGGGAGAGATCCTGACCTCTCGAAAGTCAGTGAGCCTGTGTTTCTTTCAATTTCAATACAATCAGCCGATCAATTTCGACCGGTTTACATCATTTTTTCCTTGTCATTGTGATGGAGCAAAATGAATTGCTTTTGCTTTTGCTTTTGGTTATAGAGTTATCATTTTTCACGTGTTGATTATTATTAGTGTAGTTCAATTTTTAGAAACGAGTTGGTTTGTTTCTCAATTTCAATCTTTCGACGTATGCTGTTGCAACTTTTTGTAATTTTGCACAGGTTTGCACAAGTGGATATGGTCACAAGGATGTTCAAATACATAAGTAATATTTCTGAATCTATTTAACATATGATATTCACATCATATGTCTCTTTTCAGTATCTGTCAGATGCATATTCGAAATAGGACATCCAATAGGCTAATTGGATGCATCCAAAACAGTTACACCCTTAAGAAGAAAACAGTTACATACGAGTAACAAGCTGTCTCATGCAAAAAAGACATGCCAAAAGTTGTGAGTAAATAAATACACCAGCAGCACAGGAAATACATGTATTTACTTGGTATAATATTTGGCCTTAAAAATTGGAAATTCGTGTGGCGTTTATACCAGTAAATTTAAGGAGCAGTCATTCTACGTACCAAAATCAGTGAATCGCCTCCGTGGCATATGTCCAAATTCTGCATACTCCTCTTGTCTGCCCTCCGTCTTGTGTAACTGCAACACCAAAGGTCGCCTCGTGACAATCCCTGAAATAGTCGTGCATTCAGTATGTAACTATGTATGTACCATGAACATAAAGAAGTACCGGCAATA
This sequence comes from Carthamus tinctorius, assembly GCA_001633085.1. NCBI lineage: Eukaryota > Viridiplantae > Streptophyta > Magnoliopsida > Asterales > Asteraceae > Carthamus > Carthamus tinctorius. Next base: position 1,600 of record LUCG01282967.1, on the reverse strand, counting down.
CAGTTGCAAGTAAAATCAAACAAACAACTAACCAGATCCTCTAGGAAGAAAATCTCTACCAACAATGCTCTCTAGAACCGAGGACTTCCCAGAACTCTATTACCAGCTCAATTTGAGTTTACAAAACAAGAGAGCAAATGATTAGATATAATCAAAACCTCCATAGACGAACAAATTAAAGAGAAATATTCAATTTGAGCTGCAATCATATAGGATAAGGCATGAGCTACATTTCACCAACCAAAATGAGAGCATGAAAAATGAGTTTTAGAAACAGATATAAAAAACAAATCCTTGTGATCCCCCACCCCTCCTTCGAGTTAGCCAACATTTAGAGATTTGAAGGTCTAATGTTGTAACTTCTTCGGTTCTTCCTTATTTGGGCCCTCCATACCCCTCAACCAACCAAGTTTCCTCAGAAAACCTTTAAAATAGCCTAACAAGTAGAATTACAGGAAAGTTTAGTTCCAACTCCATGTTACAATTCCAAAACAGCACCTAAAGTGAACAAACATTTGCTTCTTCCNCTCTCTCTCTCTCTCTCTCTCTCTCACACACACACACACAGATTTCATATTCATAATCATATGCAATTGCATAACTCAACACAATAAATCAAGTACTACGGACTCCATATGTTTAATTCGCTATCATACGAGCTACATTTCTCTGCAGACGTTGAAAAAGTAACAGAAATTGCACGGGAATCGGAATATCAACACGTAAAAATTTCAAAAGAAGTTAAACATCTACGAACTCGAATTACATAAAAGTTGGTGGAGAAGAAAGGAACCTGGCCTCCGACGACGGCAACAGAGGGAAGAGCGTCCCAGAGAGAAGAAAAGGCGGTGGTGTCACCGCCATAGTCTCCGAGAGCAGTACAAGCTCTCTGAATACGATTCACCAGACCAATTAAACTCTCCATAGTCGCCATAATAGCACTCGTCTCTCAGCTCACATCAACAACAAAAATTCCTCGCAGAAACCCTTTGCTCCCTACAATGCTCGAATGAAGAATCGATATTACAGAGGGAAGTGAAACTGGATCAATGAGTAACCGTCAAAAAGAAGGGTGTGTGCTAACATACGCATGGTGCCCATTCTTATCTTACCTGTATTTGAAATTTCAAGTTCACGACACTTCCTGGTTTCTGACCGACCAATCTGTTTATTTTGTGGGTCGTGTTTGGGTTGGTAATTGAGTTTATTGGTAAACCCGTTTATCTTTTAATTGTTTTTTTATATAGCAAAATAAAGTTTTGAGTCTTTGATTTTTTATTTTCAATTGAGCGTCCAATCGGATTTTTGCCCTATGTTAGAACTTTGAACTTAGTTGCTTTTGAACTTTGGTTAGGGATGCAGATTTTGGCACGATTAGTTAAACGGGTCGTGTCCTGATTGATGCTTTCTGACCCACCAACTCGAACACGACATGATTGACACCCTCTAATTTCAAGGGTGGAAGCTCAAAAAATCAAAACATAAAAACACGAGAAATAGTATAAGCTTATGAGAAGCGTTGAGTTGCCATTAAACTGATAAAAATTATGGTTAATATGAGAAGTAATTATCAATAAGATAAGGCCATCCGCATTGGAGG
>LUCG01282966.1:0-10829 GCA_001633085.1 Carthamus tinctorius | reverse complement strand
TTAAACATTAAAAACAACATTAAAAATTAAATAAAAACAACAACATTACATAAAATTAAAGATTACAACTACATTAAAAATAAATACTAGATTTAAAAAAATAAAACTGTTACACCTAAAAATTAAAACAAATTAAATTTCCACTCGTATTTTTCTGCAAGAGTGGCCTTCTTTGCGAGAACCATATTTAACGTCGCGCCCATCACGTTGTCGTGCAGTTTCATGAAGAAGAGTTCATCCCCCTCTTGTTTTCTCTCTTTCTCTCTCTCTTGAAAAAGACTCAACTTTTCTTTTTTAAACTCTTCGATAGCCGCTCTATGTCGCAATTTGTCTTCCACGTCTAGAACGGATTTTTCTTTAAAATCTTCCAACATAGAGAAAAATTTGTCATCGTGTGAGACGGAGGCGGGTTTTTTCCCCTTACAGTGTGGTCTTTTGGGTTCTTGAAATGTTTCGTTCAGGGTGAAGTTGGTGCCAGAGGAGGTTGTTGTGTAGGTATTTGAATTGGACGTCTTCGTACTTTTTGGACCCAGAGGTTGTTGATCACTGAGCAATTCAATCAACGGAACAGGAGACCATCGTGGGGGGCCATGAAGAACCTCCCATACATGAAGATGACCAAACGCCTTGTTGTTTTTCGCAACTTTATTGTTCGAGTGTCACTTTGATGACATCGATCTCGTTTTGCATGCTTCCCCTAGTGCTCCAATTGTTCTTGTAAAACCCGAAAAATAAAGTAACTTTGGCGTCCATGTCTTTCCATTTTGAATTTACTTGTGAGTCCATGCGATCCGACCCACCCAAACGGTTACAAAAATCTTCAAGTATCCGCAGGCAGAATTTGTCCCTTCGTTGATTGGTCCCGACTTTACCATCTTCAAAAACATTAAGATACGACTGAGCCAAAGCCACTTCTTCGGCTGAGATTCACGATTTGGGCGCCGCCGGACCGGAGCTTGCACCAACTTGTCTTGATCTCGTTTCACCACCTCGTCCTCGTTTGCCTCTGCGTCCTCTGCGCGACGAGGTTAGTTGTGGTTCTCGAACCTCTTCTTCGTGTTGATCTTCTTGTGTTTCTGGAATCGCTTGTTTGTCTTCGTCGTCGGTTTCTTCTTGGCAGTCACGATAATTTAAAGGTAACGCATTGAACCCCTCGGTTACTTCTTGATATTATATAGTGGAGGTGGAGGGGTGGAGGATACGAAGATTGTTGGGTTTGGAAGTAATAATTTGGTGGAGGTGGATGCATTTGTGGATGTGGGAACATTTCAGGATGATAAAATTCAGTTTTCCGGAATTAAGGTGTAACCGGACTTGTTGTTTTCCTTTCGTTGCTTTTCCTTTTCCATTATGATCCATTTCAATTGAGAAGTTGTGNATATATAGAGAGAGAGAGAGAGAGAGAAAGAGAGAGGTGGGTTCATACGAGAAGCATATCAATTTTAGAGAACGCGAGGACAAATCTCAGCCACACATCTTCGGTTATGGTGAATGTGATCACGGAGGATTGACGCGATTCATGGGAGGGTAAAAATTATTAAAGGGGAGAGACCGGTCAAAGCCGCCTTTATTGACTGGATGAGAGGCTGAGATTCGTTCTCATGTTCTCTTAAAAANCTCTCTCTATATATATATATATATATAGATATAGATATATAGTGGGTTTAAATTTAAAAAAATAGAGAAAAATTGCCAAACGGTCAAAAATTGGACCGTTGGCGTCAAATGGTCGACACAGCCCCAGCAGGACAACCAACTCCGCAGGATACAAAAATGCCTTACCGACAGGGACGGGGGCGGTATTCACCCCTCCACTCCAGGACGAGTGGGACACTCTTCCACTCTGCACACCCTAAACTAAAGTCATACATAACTTAACTTAATTGTGACATTAGAGCATCTCCAATGCTAGGTTCTTACAAGCAAAAAGTGCAATGACTTGTAAGAACTATCATTGTCGAGAGTTCTTATAAGAACTCATTTGCTTCTAGGTTCTTATTTAAGATCCTTGGTTCTTATCTTGATTTTTGGTATGAGATGACATATTATTATTTTTTTCTTTTTTTTCTTCACTTTAATTGAAGATTAAAAAATACATGGGACCCACATAAAAGGGTTCTTACAAGAACTACCATTGTAGCATTTTTAATAAGTTCTTCATTTGATGAGGTGGAGATGATGTGGCAATAAAAAGTGCAAAAAGAAGGTTCTTATAAGAACCTCTATTGGAGATACTGTTAAAACGAGGGATAGGAACACTCAGGCATCAGGTATTGGTCATGTAATTTATTTGATTTAATATTTATTTCTTCTAGATTTTACTTATTTTTATGTTGATTTGATTTTTATTCGGTGAAAGAAAACGTAAAGAAAAAATTTGACGATTAAAAAGAAGATAAAAAAAAATGGTGTTGACAATAAAGAAAAAGTGACGAAAAGACCTTGAAAATATGGTTCTACAAAGGAGATCCATGTATGAAAACTAGAGTTGGTGACACTACTAATTTATTGAGTATACCCTTCAAATTCTTAAATTACGTGTTAATATTATAACTACAAAGTTTTTTGCACGTACATACATACATTAATTTTCTATTCGTTGTTTATATACGAAACAATTATTCTAAGGCTATCTGTCCCCTCTACCACATTAACGCCACACCAACACCATATTAGACTTGCCACAAGCCCACTACAAGCCCTCTGAAACCCTCTTTATTAGTACCCATGCCATGAACATAAACCAAATANGAGAGAGAGAGAGAGAGATAGAGGTGGGGCTCATCGGTGTGGGGAAGCCAAAACTGAGCCCGCCTCTCCAGCCTGCCAAGCCGCTTGGTTCGTACCGAAACCCATCCAACCCCGCTCACCGTTACTCATAGCCTAAAGTGTATAATACTTATATATTATTGTTTCTATATATAATCTAAGGATTGTTTTTTGTTTGAAAAAATAGTATTGAATGTTTTATATATAAAACATCATGGTATAAGAATTGTATTTTTTATACTATAGACTCGTCTAGACCGTGTAGAGTGAGGATATTCAGTCTAAACAATGACGTATTATTCGAAGCACTCACTCTGAATAACACTGAATGTTGTGTTATACACTCTGATTAATACATATTTATTCAGAGTGAATATGTTATGTGACGCGCTCTCGGTTGTCCTTACTTCGCAACGAAAAATGAGTTTTCATTTGAACCTGACGACCCTACTAGTATTGTTTTTAATTTCTCTTTATATGATTTTTACATCTTGACTTTATATAATAAATTACTAAAATTTATTTAAGTCTAGAGTATCTACTAATAAAATGACAACAAAGATGATGCAATTTAATTATTTCTAGAAACAAGTGTATTTTATAAGTAACCAACTGTTTACATTTAATACATAAAATATCAAATTAAAAAAGCTTTTAAGGGATTAAAAAATAATCAGAATTTTTAAACTCAAAAAAGAAATTTAAAACCCAAATCCCCACACGTTACTGGTAAGCTCCTTTGAGTTCCAGTCCAGCTGTGGCATCTTCTCTTTTCTCTTCTCTTGCACAATCAAAAAATAATTCTGAAAAAAATCATCATGCCCCCAACCCATAATCTTCCCTAAATTTTAAAAATGTTCTTCTCTAATTTCTTGCTCTTTTTGACTTCAATCAACCACTTTCTCCATGTAATCAAATAAAGATCTAGAGTTGGGTGGAAAGTTAGGTTTTCTTTGCAATTAAAATTAGATAGCAAAATGAGTGTTTCACTTACTGTAATGACCTTCAATCTTCTTGAAGATCAACCAGAAGATGGCCCAAATTGTTGGGAAAAAAGGAAAGATTTGTGTGTTAGTGTCATCACTAGTTATTCCCCAATCATCCTCTGCACTCAACAAGGTAACTTCTTTCTGTTCTTTTATGCAGATCTTCAAGAAAAAAAAACTTGTTCTTGATTCATTTGATTTGGAAAAATGGTTATCTGGGTCTTGATTGATTTGTGTTTTGGAGATGGGTTTTGTTTCTTTTTGTTGAAATACTCAGATTTTGTTTTTGGATTTTTGTTACTGAAATTGGAAAAATGGAAACTTTTTCCTTTTTTGTTGATAGGTGTGAAGTCCCAATTGGATTACCTTCAACAATGCTTGCCAGGTAATGCTTCTGATTGCAAGTTTTGTGTCACTGCAAATGCTTATGATGCTGCTGATTTAATGAAATCAAGTTCCTTTTGTAGCTTAAACATTTAAAATTATTATGATGATCTCATTACATTCTTGACTAAAAAACTCACATTTAAAGATTCATAAAGTTAACAATTATGTATAAACTTGCATTCTATTGGTTCCAAAATGAAGGTAGGCTCAAAGCTTTACTTCTCTTGAAATCCTTTTGGCAACATAAACCATCTTTACTTGGTGATCCTTCATTAGGGTTAGAATTTTTTTAAGATACTTCAGCTTCTTGGCGCGATATTTTAGCCTTTAGATCAAAAAATCGTCTCATCCAACGGTTTAGAAGTATTATCACCATTTCTCACCATACTTCTTAGAAGGGCCTGTTTGTTAGCAGCTCAATGAGCTTAAGGTGACTTGCGGCATATTCGGTCAATTATACATGATTGTTTGGTAGTGGCTTAATGATGTAGAAAGCGGCTTATCCAATAAGCTCTAGGGCTTAATGCAGAAAGCCAAGTTTTTTTTTTCTTTTCAAATCTGCCCTTTCCAATTAAAAAAACAAGATCCTTCCATCTATGAAAAACCCCTCCCAAACAAAGACCATCACGGTCTATACAAACGAATTAATCCATACAGACAACTTTATCCATTCATGATACATTGACTTAATGAATTACCATCACGATCATTCTCCTAGGAACCCAAACCCCATATTTCCATTACTTCCGGTTACACTCCCTCAAACCGTTTAATTTGGGGATGTTTGACTTTTAGCTACTTGCATACACCTCCAACCGTTAATAACACTAGCTCTCATCATCCAACCAATGCAAACCCAATTCCACTTTCGATTTCCATAGAGTTTCTACCTTGCTTTGCATAGCTTCTTGTGAACCCATCCTTTTATTTATATACATGTAAATCTTTATCTCTCTCACCAATATCTTATAAAGTTGGTTTTCGGTAAAAATAGTAGTTATCGTGTGAAGGGATCTCCACCCTTGGATCAATCATAATTGAAGGTCAATTGAAAATACACTTTTAAGCTAATTCATGGGTTCTTTTGGGACTTAATTTAAACCATTAGATCAACACGAATTAAAAGTGATCAAGGGTCCAATTCCCTTCTTACACTTCTCAACTCCACTCCTATTCTAACACAATCCTCCGTCTATCTTGTAATGGTTAAAGATTGTGTTTTAATCTACAACAACCCAAAATAGAAACGGTTGATATTTTAGTTCCGTGTTCGTTTGTTTCTTGTAGACAACTAACATCTTAAAACATAACTTAAAAGCGATCATTTTTCTTGAATGTATAAGGCTATGATCAATTCGGGATTTCAAGGAAAGGAACCGAAGATGTTTCAGATCAACATTGCACCATTTTCTACGACAAAGAAAAGGTATTAAGTACACCAACCACTCGTTCTGCAAATGGCTTAAATCCGTACTTTTGTTTATATTTATTGAATTTTTCTCTTGTTATTGAAGGTGGAGTTATTAGAAGGCGGAACATTTTGGTTGTCAGAATCGCCTTCTGTTCCCGGAAGCATGTCGTGGGGTAGCGTATCTCCATGCATTGCTACATGGGCGATATCCTTTTTTTCAAGCATATATGTGGTTACCGTTAAATTTTTTACAAATATTTTAAGTAAATATTCTTGTTGAGTTTTGTCGTTTCTGTAACGAAATCTCTACACGTTTCAACTGAAAGGAGTTGAGCCGCCTGGTTTTTCGTTCCAAATCGTGAACACGAATATGGATGAGTTCAGTCCTCGTGCGCGTAGGCGAAGTGCGTTGCTGACGTGGCAGCATATCGCATCATTACCTCCTAGCTTGCCCGTTGCATATTGTGGAGGTTTTAATACGCAAAAAGAATCAACAACCGGACGGTTTCTTCTTGGGAGATCGAGGTAATTGTACGCCCTTTGTTCTAAATAGAAGAGATACGGACTAATTTCTTGGTTCGGAGTTCGTATTTATTGTCCAGAGTTCTTGGAAAATGCTGGCAACAACATAATACTAGAGCTAAGGTTTCCACATTAGCTTTTGAGTTTGACCTTAAAAGTCAAAGCGTATCCTTTGACTAAAGTCCATTTTTGGCAACCATAAGTCAAACTTATTTTTTGAGTTTATTTAAAAAAATCCTTGTTTGGTTAGCCATAAGTTAGCTTTTTGAAAAATTACTTCAAGTAGCATTTCAAAAGGCTTTAAGGGCTCTTTTCCTACTTTTTTCAATGTTTTCTAATTAACTTTTTACGGTGTCCTTTTAGGTTGATTTACATTGTCATCTAGATGATCAACTAGTTTTTTCGGTGTAGCATTTCAAAAAGCTTTAAGGGCTTTTTTCTATGTTTTTTCAATATTTCTCCAATTAATTTTTCAACATATACTTTTTTGGTCATTTTACGTTGTTATCTAGCTTATCAACTAGTTTGCTAAACATAGCCTAAGGAAGCGACTCTTTTTTTGTTTTTGCTTCGTCTAAATTGCTTGTTTTTCAGAGAGCACGGTGTCGTAGGTGATATGAGAGATGCATGGCCCAACGCTCGGTTGAGGAAAAATATGTCTCTCATTCGCACATATCACGGATTTAAAGGTATTGCTTTTCCTTATAAATGACTTAAAGCGTTAAACCAAATTGAAGTTAGTTGGTTTGGTTCAAATGGTTAAAGGAATATCGGTTCTGATGAAAACCGAAACCGCATACACCCCTTTGGTTAAACACTAATGTTTTTTTTCCGGGATTTGTCATAGGTAACAAACAAGGAGCGGTTGAGTTCTTGAAGTTGATTTTCCGGGCGCTTTGCCTGTGTTGGGATCGGCAAACTCAAGATCTGCACATAGATTGGATCTTGTTCCGAGGCCGAACGCTCGTGCCAGTCTCGTGTGAAGTGGTGAGCGATAACATTGATGGGCATTACCCGTCTTCCCATTATCCCATCTTTGCTGAGTTCATGCTTCCACGAACAGTCCGGCTGGTCGATCCGCCGCCTGTCGAAGAGGCGGTTCCGTAACGTCGGTTTGTTTTGTGTTTCTTCAAGTTATTTGTACAACAATTCTTGCAAATTTTTATTTAATTGAATTGTCTGTCTCCATTTTGACGGTCTTTCTGTCCTTAAAACGCCATTGCTTACTAGAATTTGGATTTTGATGTTTAGTATTTTTTGAGCAGAATATCTTGTATAAATTGCAATATTCATTTCGGCTAGTTTGATTAAAGTTAGATATGGTACATATGATTTTGAGGATATGAGATGAACCTTTTACTTTTTTGTTGAGAACTTGAGATAATGGAAATAAAAAATGGTAAAGGTTTAATGATCTTTTTTGTTGTTTTTAATATAAAACTTAAAATGGTGTCAAAATCTTGGTTGTTGAAAAAAGGGAATGACAACAAACGGACTAAAATATTTTTTTTTGTTGTATTTTTAAAAGAAAATGCTGAAAAAATAAATAGAAAATTGTATCAAAAATGAAACCAACTATGTCTTAATTTTTATTTCAGGAACCAACTTTTAAAATTATTATTTAAAGGCCTTTAGCAAATTCTTGTTTTTGTGATATTTACGATTAAAAGATAAAAACTACATAGCATCGATAAGCATTATCTTGTTTTTTTTTTTGGTTATTATGAATGATATCCTACAAAATATTTAGGGTCTAAGTGATCCATATTACTTTACTTCACCTCCTAAAAACCCGATAACACAAGATTTTTTTCTTTTCCTCTTTAACGTTTCTTCTCTTTGCTCCATTTCATTCGTAGTTACTCAAGAATACTAGATAAGTGTAGTTTTTTTTTTCCCAAATCATGAAGTGAATCGGACTATAAATTATGGTCTAATTTGATCAGTTTGTAAGATTTGAGCTTATTACGGGAGTTGAAATTTAGAAATACTAGTTCAAAAATTTTGTATGAAGCATGAAAAATGAATAAAATCAAAGGTAGTTTATAAAACTTGACAAGAACGTTATTTGTTAATATAGACACCGTAGAAATCTATAATATCATTTAATTTGAGAAAACAAAAAATACAAATATTGGAACAAAATAAACCTATAACGTAAAACAAATTAAACATCATGTCATAAAAATCACCATAAATGTGGCTTGAATGCTAGATGCTCATAGAAACAACATAGGATAACATAGTGTACTCTTGGACACTTTAACAAGTAACAACCCATTTTTAAATCTCATTGCTTTTAAGAGCTCATCCCATTTCAATCTTTTTTTTTTGAACGGCAGTTAAACACACGTATATGTCTCGACCGAAGTCGAAGAGGTATCCGGGATCCATTCGGGCACCCGACTAATCCTCTCGTCTCTCGACCATGGAAACCGTTACCGGCCCATAGCCTCGCCCATGCCCGGCCTGAAGGTCGACCAATCTTAATAATGATTTTTAAGTATTAATAACAAGTATTAAGAGTTATAATTTGTTTAGATTTTACACCCATGTCTCATAAAGATAGAGTAATAAAGCTTTTCTATAGCATTTTAAATATTAACTTATTTTTGTTATCTTGTTAAAAATGTATAAATATGAGTTAAATATTTGTAGAATGTGATTATAATTTGGGATGGTTTGTAGTGTGCTTGATTTTGATTATAATGATTATTTACATAGTGGATTTTTTAAAGCATGTGCTTCCAAACTAAATCAAAACTAAATTTTCCATGTGTTATTAAGAACGACTTAAATTGCTTTTTCATTATCGATTTACAATAATAATTCTTAGTCCCCCATGTATATTTGTGTGCACCTATGTAAATAGGTTGTTTGGACACTCAAATCACCAAATGAAAAGGTCCATAGTTGCAAGTTGGACCAAACAACACAATTTTACTATTTTACAAACAAAACTACTTCGTTAAAAATTCATTTTGATGTATTTCCACCGGTTCTATCGTTCAACAAAATTTTGAACATTCTTGTATTTTATTAATTAGATTGATTGAATGGGACAATTTATTAAGACTCAAGGACCTAAAGTGGGGTTGGAGGCAGGGGTCGAGAAGTTAAGAGAACGGGGAACTAGACGAGTTACGGTGGGTGTTAGAAGGAGTCACAGTTTCAAGGGGGGAAGGGATCATGTAGTTTGGAGTTTAGGCCCTCATAGTGGGTTTTTGATCAAGGGAATTAGAATTTTACTAGAGGAGAAGCTCGGTGCGGGAAGAGCAATTGGGGTGAGAACGGTGTGGGAGAAAGCCACTCAGAAGAAGATTAACATCTTCATTTGGAGGGCAATACTCGGGAGGCTTCCAACGCGTGTTGAGTTGGACAAGATAGGAGTAGATCTAGACTCCATGTTATGCCCATGCTACGACAAGAAGGTAGAGACTCTTGATCATGCGTTATTTCGTTGCAATCCAGTGAATAAGTCTTGGGCCCTTATAAGAAGGTGGTGGGGAGTGGATTTGGGGGTGGTAACATCGTGGGAGGGACTAAGCAAGATCGGGAAGTTTGGAGATGGAAATAATGCTCAGTCAAGAAGATGGGTGGCGATGGTGTGGTGCTCATTATACTTAACCTGGACAAACAGAAATAAAACTATTTTGAACAAGACTAATGGTTCACTTGCAGATACATTTTTTGATTTTCAACTGAAGACATTTGAGTGGGTGACTCGTAACTCAAAAGATCTAGTGATAGAATGGTAGACGTGGATTCAAGACCCTGGCACTGGATAAGCACAAAAGCGGTTGAAGACGGCTGTAAACGGCGGGATTTGGTGACTCGACGGATATGTGAATGCAGGTTGTTTATAAAGCACAGCTCAAGTTCGGTAGAAAACATGGTTGGTTTGGTGTTTCGTTTCATGACTGTTGACTCGCAGCTTCAGCGGCTAAAAAGTGGGGCTGTGGTGGGGGTTGTGTTGGAATCGTAAGGTTGGTACTCATCTCCGGTTCTAGTTCAACAACATCCCTTCAAGACTGCAGTTCGACATTTATATGGTCTTGAGCTTCTTTTTGCTGCAGTCTCTCAAGATCTTCTGGTTAGTTTTAAGCCACTTTTGGTTGTTGTCTAGGGGCAACAATCTTTAGTTGTTGTTTTGCTATTTGTGGCATTTTTACCTCTCGTAAATTGCTAGACGTCGGTGGTCAGTATGAGTTTGGATGAGGAATCGTAACATGTTGCTACTTCTTTAATAAAAGTTTGTTTTGCCTTTCAAAAGAAAGATTGATTAAATACAATCACTTTTGATAGTTCTTCTTAGTGTAGGGGGATCAAAACCAAATACTTTTTTTTTTTTGCATGAGAGCTTTTTTACAATAAAGTTTTACAAGGTCTAAATTGTAATTTTACTCTTTTAAAATAGGGTTAAGTACACCAAAATGTATCCAAGTTGTCACATATTATCATTGTGTGTACTTAACTTTAAAACTTACCGATTAATATACCAAACCTGTTAAAATTGTCATTTAATGTATTTCGTGACAAGTTGGATACATTAAATGGTAGTTTTTGATAAAGTTAGATACATATAATGACAATTTTAGCACATTAATTGGTAAGTTTTAAAGTTGAATACAGATGATAATAAAAGGTGACAACTTAAATACATTTCGGTGTATTTAACCCTTTACAATATTCACCTTAGGCTATCCACACCCATATTTCTCAACCCTCCCAACCCTCTCACTTTTTAATGCCAC